>OZ030387.1:11190331-11236760 GCA_964023945.1 Ectemnius cavifrons
ACGTCCTATAGCATACAGGAATGAGGAATTCTTCTTCAGCCTTGGCTTTCAATTCAACAATCCTGACTTTGTCAACAGTCACAAAACAATTAGTCATTTCACCCATTATACTTTACTATATACATACTGTGCGTATGTGTGCGAGGCGCGTGCGTGCGTGTGGGCCTGTGTACGCGTTCCAAGTAGCAAACAAACCCAAACGCTCCAATGAGTCGTGTGCATTGTACTGCAACCACAAAGTAATCCTATTTTCTTGTCCCCTTTTGTTTTCTTCATCCTTGCGTCTCTCTCTCTCTTCATATATATTATTGGATCGAGCAAAATCCGCTGATCAAATCTATTCTCATTTAATCGCCGTATCTTATTTCGATTCTCATCACGTCTCTCATTGCCAGATATCCGACTCGTCTGGTCCCCATTCACATTCAGTCTCTATATCAGTCTCTATCACCATCAGAAATATTACTATATATATTATCTAGATTTAACAGTAGAGTGTGGGGAGAGATATGATATCTATATCTCATTATATATATATATATATATATATATATATATATATATATATATATATATTGTATTTTAATTGCCTCCAGCTGTATGTTTCAAGGACCATATATACTATATGCATTTAAATTAAACAACGACATTTTGCTTTCTAAGTGGAATAGCATTTTATTTCTCACTACTCACCGTTCTTCCAAACCCAAAAACAAAAAAGATATTATAATAATAATAAAATATTAAGGTACGCGCGTATAGTGTGGTGCACTCGACTGCCTGATACATTCAACTAAGTTGTTCGATTATTGCGTGATTACCTGCGATGAATAATCCAGTAGGCAGTAGGCAGTAGGCAGTAGGCAGTAGGCAGTAGGCAGGACTGAACACAATAAGGGCCAGAAATAAGAACGACATAAGTTGTTGATCGCGCAGTGTTGATGTGTTGATGCGTGCATGCAGATACAATATATTCGGTCGGTATATATGTATAATATAGTAGTAGCGCTAGCGCGCGCGATATAGTGGATGTATATGTCGAGATATGCCGGTCGAGTGCAACAATGGAACAACGTCCGGTCTGAAGTGAGCAGAAGCGAGCAGCAATAATTGCTGTGTGTTGGATAGAGAAAAGGTGGAAGAGAATAACGTACTATTTGGATGTGATTTGGATTTGGATGAGTTGCGAGCCTTGGAATTGGAATAATAATCGGGCAGATATGGACCTATGGTGAATACCTCGGAAATAGCTAACGATCGGAGGAGAGTGAAAAGAAGAGGTAAAAACGGAATCGATTCCATATGAAAAATGGATCAAGTACCGAAGACGTCAATGGTATTGTACTAGCATTGCCCATTTTAGCCGGAATAGCTCGGTCATTCGATCGCTGGTGGTTACTTCATTTCAGATGTGTTTTCGCGGGTTAGAGGAAGAAGTGAGGTACAAAAGGTTGGAGCGCTTAATAAAACGCTCACAGAAAGGGCAACAAGGTTCTTTAGCTGGAGGAAACGATGTTGAAAGCGGTGAAGTGTCTCTTAGCATTTCAAGCATTGCTCCAGAAACAAATGACTCTCTCGAGACAAGACAATTCTTACAATGTTCAAAGACTGGCAGCTATGTGCTTGCGTCTAGCAATGAGCCTAGAAGAATACATTCGCCGAGGGAGGTAGGTGGTGGTCGGCACCAAGCATTGGCTACGTCCAGTGTTAAGGATTATTGGAAATGCGACAAGCATACCCCAAGTTCCGGCCACATTTCTTCATCGCCGGGGCATCTTAAAAGATACGACCAGACTAGGGAGATATCCCATGCACACAGTTCTTATGATAAGCAAGCACCAATAAACGATCGTAGTTGCCATAAGCTTTCTTCTTTTCAAAAGCCACCGCCCGATTATTCTCAAAGAGGAGTCGGAGCACGCTTCGCACATTGGACAATTATGCTAAACGAGCAAAAGAAATTGATATTAAAAGGCAATCTAATCGGGTAGGATAACGAGTTGCGAGACAAAACATATTCAGCTCTAATCCGGGCATACATTTACACGGCGTGTGACTTTCCTTGTGTCATTTGTTTTCAGTGGAAGTTACTGTCAGAGCAAGCCAGTTCTGAGGAAAGTTTCGGCAAAGATAGTAGAAACTGTCAACAAGTCCCTTTACAACTTGGAGGGCAATATTAACGATGAGAAGCATGGTACGGGTCCGATATATGTATATATATATATATATATATATATCTTCCATCTATCCGCGCCATTAGCCAATGAATAATAGATAGCAAAACATATGACTGTCACTCCACTCATTATTCGCAGTGTTACCTAGTTATGTGAGGGGGAAATTCCACGATGGTTTTCCGGATGATTGGGAAAACGTTTATCAAGTTTGGCTAGAATTCATTCGTCAAGGCGGCCCACTAAATTTCCACTGGCCCACGGATATAGCGGACAGCGATGATGATCTGAGAAGTGAAATGACAGATGTCACAGTTGGATGCCATTCGTCGAGTGTTCCACGGTGCGAATACGAGTTATCACATATCGATGCCGAGTGCTCAGATCTGCCGCGAGATCTGCCACTCTCTCCAATGGAATTGCCTACCCCCAGTCATAGAGGAGGATTAGCGGACCACTTGACAGCAAACCGGAAAGAAATCGGAAGAAAAGATTCTGACAAGCAGCCAGAGATCGATGAAGCAACCGTTAGTCTAGCATTATCATCGCCGTCGCACAAGGTTTCGATCGACTTTGATGCCAGGTCTGAAAGCAATCGGACACTTCCTTTTCATGAGGAAGTAGATGCGCTGTACAAAAAGTTTCTTAGCTTATTCGACCGTTTACGGTCAGCCGCACTTTCTACCACACTTGCTGGCGATGTTGGCGAAAAGGGCGAAAACGCAACAAGCTCGCAACAGCAATGTTCATCCGGTGGGACGATAAAAGCAATGGAGAATGAGGAAAGCGGTGAGAGAGGACAAGCTCCATCGCGGCTAAGGATTGAGAATGAATCTGCCATTGATTCTAACGATGGTGAATCACCGGAAAGACCGCTCAAGATATCTGTAGATTCGGACGAGTCGGAAAGCGAGGTTTATGCTGGTGTGCGTAAAATACCAGCTGGAATAATACTATCAAACTGGAGGCACAGATCCGATGAGTGTAAACGTATGGGGGGGCGTCGCAAATCACGGGATATGTATGTTCGAGCGAGACGACGTATCCGCAATGTGAATAGTTGGCAGGCATATGGCGCTGAGAAAAAGGAGGGAAACAGAGCAGTGCCAAAAGGTGTTTTGCAAGAGCAGTATGGAGAAGAAGAGGCGACTGTGCACCCGAAACTTTCTATTCGCATGCCGCTTTCCCACATTGACTCTCGACTGAATGTCGAATTAAACCCGACTAATCATAGACTTTACGTACCGCCCCACCAAGTGGAGCAGTCTAGCATGTCAAGTCGATTATTGCATCGAGATGTTGCCAAAGGTGTTGCCAGAGATGTTGCCAGAGATGTTGCCAGAGATGTTGCCAGAGATGTTGCCAGAGATGTTGCCAGAGATATTAGTGGGTTCGGCAACGATGGTATAGCAACGAATAAGAAAGATGATTCTGCTGAAAATTCTTACTCCAAATGCAAACTGAAAAGTAAGACGAGCTTCACGAGGCGGGTGGAGAATCGTGTAGATGGCATTGGGCAATGCGATATTCCGGCGGGCCCAGTCGATTCTAGTACTACTTTGACACTAGAAACCGCGGTCAAGTCGTCCGGAGTAATGCTCGAGGAATCGCCCGCCAAGAAGCATCAGCCAGTTCACAGAGTATCAACTAGTAAACGTAATGATGTCAATGCCCATGCAGAACGCACAAGCGTTATTCAATGCGAAGAAAGCGATAAGGAGGACCGGCGGCTATCGGAAGAGAAGCCTGGGACTGGGGTAAGTCGGCCTGCAACTCCGCAGTTGCTAAGATCTTGGGTTCCGAGAGTGGTGCGCAAATCGATCTCGGATCTGAATGGCAACCTAGTCTTTCATGGCCAATTAATCAACGGGGCCGGACACCTGGTACGAAGGAATGTAACAACCGGCTGGGTACGACGACGATTGTCCCGTTCACGCATCGAGACTATCGATTCGGAGGTCTATGAACTTGTTGGTGATATGGTTGATTCGAGAAATACTGTTCCGAAACGCCTGCTTACGCAGTCTCGTTACGGATGTCCAGCAAAAATTGAAGATTTCTGTAAAGCGTGGATCGCTTCCTTGCCACCAGAGGGCAAAGACGACAAGACGTGGACGAGCCCCAATCGATCGCACGATGCATCAATGGAAAGACTGAACGTCACCGTCAGCTCAAAAGGCAGGAGAATCTTACCACCACTTAGCTATTGGACCGGGGAACGTGTGGTACTCAAGGATAATAATCCTGTCTACAGTCCAGGTATCGTTGTCGATATAAAGGAAGGAGCACCGAGCAATCAAGGTATCATGCACACCAGTAGGAATAATTATGCTGGAAAAAGCGGCAAGCGGGGCGTATCGACATCGGCCGGCTCTAACGATGAGAAAAGCCCTCCACCTCCGACGAAGAAGAGAAGGAAGACGAGCAGTTTGGCTCTAGTCGCGACTCAAGAGTTCCCTACCGATGTATCCAGCGCAAGGAGATCCCAAAGAATTCACCATTCGAGAGTGGTCAATGAGGCGCATACACCTCGGACAGCCAAGTCGGCTGCCACCCTCTCCGAGCAAGAAGAACTCGATGCATCGCCATCGAAAACAGCTCGAGTTCAGAAGCTGAGGAAAGCTTCGTCAAGGCTTACTCCTGACTTTCATCGTGAAAAGTTCAATGTTAAAGCGCCTAGTGCGGATCTTTCCGGCGTGAAATCCCCCAATCTTAAATCGTCAATCGTCAGGAGGCGCGAGGAGAAAGTTAGTTATAATTTTTATAAGAACTGCCCGTCGCAGGAGGACGCATTGTCCGACGATCAACTTTCTCATGTATAGCTTCATGTATAGCCTAGCTTGGCGATCTATCGACGCGCGATATTCCTTCATAATGCGATCCTCATGATAGAGATGGAGCTTTTATTCTCACAATAAAAAGGTATTGTACATAACACTGATTGTTGCCCCTGTTGATCAGGTGAATGTCGGAGGGTGATCTTGCCTATTGTTTGCCGTCTTGAACGTACTTCTTCTACCTCGGGCATTTTCACTGTTCCATATCCCGTAGAAGAAGTATATGCCGAGCCCTGGTGGTAGGCGAGGTGGTCCGTTGAAAGGGAGAGAGAGAAATTATTTAACGTATCAAGCACGCCTTGGCGTGGCGTCTAAGGCTCTTTGCGGAATGGATTTACGCACCAACGGCCATCCACACGACGAATCGAATCCATGTCATTGGGTCCAGCATCATCATCAGATAAATATTAATAAGAATGCTGAGTGCCGGTAGGAAGGGTACGAGGGGAACCTTAAAGAATCAGATTCATTCCATAGTGATCCGGTTCCGGGCGAAAGGGCCAAAGTGGCAAAAAAGATTCTTCATCTTGACGTACCGCGAATGCGAGCTTTTTCCCCGACGCCGGTTGAGAGTAGATGAATGTTAAGATGGTTACAAGGATGAGGAACAGCACCACTGTCGGAGCAATATACAATGTTTCGCCCTGCGCAATTTCCTCAGAATACGATGCGATCATACCAGCGAATAGGACACACACAAGAACTGTAACACGGCACGATCAATCGATTAGATAGTTGAAAGCCGATCGTCCACTCAAGGTCAATACTTACGGTAACAAAATACCAAAGAGGTAACGATCTGGGCGGTTAGCTTCGTTGAATGTTTCAGCCTGTTCGCGTTGACAAGCTGCCTTAGAATAAAGGACATTGTTCTTGGATCACGACCACCCTTCTTCTCGTAGGCTTCGCTCTCCTCGTACCTGGGTGCACGTTTACGATTAAGGTACTATTGCGCTTTCACTCAAGTAGAAGAAGGGTAGGGTGGGTGGGATCGACGTTGAGCTCGCAGAAATAAGGTGTATTCCTTCCTCAAATTTCTCTTACCGCAACACAAGTACACAGGCAGCTACGATCGAATAAGCAAGAAGCGTCCCGATGCTCATCATGTTCACCAATTGGGTCAACTCAAATATCGCAGCAAGGACACCTTCGAGAAAAGGTAGAAACATGTTGAATTTAGAAGGCTATTTTCCGTTATGGGCTATCTTCCGTGCGGGCCCTGAGCTTTACCTGTGAGAAGGCCAGCGGAAAAGGTGCCCATAAGCGGCGTGTGAAAACGCGAGCTCACCTTTCCCATCCACTTAAATATGAGACCGTCAGACGCCATCGCGTAGATAACTCGCGGCAAAGGAAACATTGCACCCAGTAAGCTGAAGAAGAGAACATTCCTTTTAACAAGACTCCTTTCTTCCCTTCTTTCTCAAAAGCGGTTACCGATCCAAGACAGATAGTACATATCACAGAGTAGGGCTTACACGATACCTTGCGCATAGTCCGCAGATAGCACCTACGCTCACAAGCCACTTTGCCCAGGTCCAGCCAATCTTGTCGAACAAGTAAGGAAATGGTGCATCCGGATTTTGTTCGTAGTACGGAAGTACCGTTGTCAAGACTGCGGAGACTCCAAAGTACGCGAGAAAAACGACAGTGAGCGAGGCGACGATAGCTATAGGAATTGATCTCTGTGGGTCTTTAGCTTCCTCTCCGGTGGTAGCAACGCAATCAAAGCCGATGAAACCGTAGAAACAGGTAGCTGCACCGGTTATCACACCGGAAATCCCGTAAGGCGCGAAACCTCCCTGTCCATAGTCGCAACTCTTGTCGGTGCATGGCGGCCTCGCCTTCCAGTTATTCGTGTCAGCTTTTAATGGAGATTATTGCCGAACAATAGGATTAGAGATCTCGCCCTTCGCTTTGCTAGCGTGAAAATAATTTCTCTCTTTTCTCCCTTATTGGCACACATGCATTTTCGATAGTAGACCATTTCTGCCACGATGCAAATCATTACCTTTAAGCGATCCGGCTACTATCACAAACACGACCACAAGAAGATTGACCAGGGTGAAGAAATTGTTCGCTACCGAGGACTCCTTTGCTCCCAATGCAAGCGCAGCTGTAAAGTGTCGGCATTATTATACATATAGCTTCAGTTCTCACGTATTATTATAGTTGCGCGCATGCTAATGCTAAACGACGATTAACGGTATGAGAAAGCGTTACCGGAAAAGAGCAATGTCACCCCGAAGGCAAAGAAATCGGGGTAAGAGGAAAGATGGTTCACATCTATCGGGGCAGCTGTCTCGAAGGCATTTCTCATGGTGTTGTTAAACAAAGCATCGACGTAAGTGCTCAAACCCCGTACCACACTTGCCGACCCAATCATATACTCCAGTATTAAAGTCCAGCCGATCAAAAATGCTACGAATTCGCCCATGGTCACGTAACTGTACACGTACGCCGAGCCAGCACGCGGTACGCGAGCTCCAAACTCTGCGTAACACAGACCTATTGCAAATCCGAATCATATTAGCATTCATTCTTTCCTTCTATATCCATATCTATAATTTCAACTCCTTTCAAAAACTTGGCAAATCATTTTACCGGCAAACATAGACGCGATTGCCGCAATCGCAAAGGATACAACTACCGCCGGTCCGGCAATATCCTTGGAGACTGAGCCAGCAAGGACGTAAACTCCTACACCAAGGGTCGAACCAATGCCTAAAGCTGTGAGATCGAGGGTCGTCAGACATCTTGCAAGCCTCGAATCCTGGCTGATGCTAAACTCCTTCTTTCGGGTCAAGGTCTCGTACATATCGCCAAATTGCCACCTCTTCATATTCTTCAACTGCTGTCAACATACGAAAAGGAAGTCAACTACTTTTCTCACTGCACCCGGTGGGATCGCACTTTCTCTCCCGTAGCATTACCCTCTTTCTCCAATTAATTCCTCTTAATCTCCACATTCGATGCAATCACCCAATTAAGGTAGTTCTATCGGTACTGTACCATCCAACAATCAACCGTTGCCCGAAGGAACTGTTAACTTTCCTTTACAGCATACCATGCCGGTCGGCTAAACTTTTCTTAGTGCCTGATCTCTTAAAAAATTTGCGAAAAAATGAATTTTGAGCTAGGGCTCTGGAATTTATGTCACTTCTTCCTTGATGCAAGAAAACATTCTCCACCAAATTGCAGCCCCGGAAAATGTCGGGAAGACTTGAAAACATGAGGAAAACCCCCGAACCCAATTATTCAGGATCGGTTTTCCATGTGTTTTCGGTACAATTCCGGCACTTTGGCCACTGGTTCCATGTTTTCTATTCGTTTTCATACATAAACAATCGATTTATCAAGCGTTCGTCAAAGTCCGAGAACCTTCGAAAAATCGAAAATTTTAGAAGGGGTAGGCCTTAAAAAATTTGCGAAAAAATGAATTTTGAGCTAGGGCTCTGGAATTTATATCACTTCTTCCTTGATGCAAAAAAACATTCCCCACCAAATTTCAGTCCCGGAGAATGTCGGGAAGACTTGAAAACATGAGGAAAACCACCGAACCCAATTATTCAGGATCGGTTTTCCATGTGTTTTCGGTACAATTCCGGCACTTTGGCCACTGGTTCCATGTTTTCTATTCGTTTTCATACATAAACAATTGATTTATCAAGCGTTCGTCAAAGTCCGAGAACCTTCGAAAAATCGAAAATTTTAGAAGGGGTACACCTTAAAAAATTTGCGAAAAAATGAATTTTGAGCTAGGGCTCTGGAATTTATATCGCTTCTTCCTTGATGCAAAAAAACATTCCCCACCAAATTTCAGTCCCGGAGAATGTCGGGAAGACTTGAAAACATGAGGAAAACCACCGAACCCAATTATTCAGGATCGGTTTTCCATGTGTTTTCGGTACAATTCCGGCACTTTGGCCACTGGTTCCATGTTTTCTATTCGTTTTCATACATAAACAATTGATTTATCAAGCGTTCGTCAAAGTCCGAGAACCTTCGAAAAATCGAAAATTTTAGAAGGGGTACACCTTAAAAAATTTGCGAAAAAATGAATTTTGAGCTAGGGCTCTGGAATTTATATCGCTTCTTCCTTGATGCAAAAAAACATTCCCCACCAAATTTCAGTCCCGGAGAATGTCGGGAAGACTTGAAAACATGAGGAAAACCACCGAACCCAATTATTCAGGATCGGTTTTCCATGTGTTTTCGGTACAATTCCGGCACTTTGGCCACTGGTTCCATGTTTTCTATTCGTTTTCATACATAAACAATTGATTTATCAAGCGTTCGTCAAAGTCCGAGAACCTTCGAAAAATCGAAAATTTTAGAAGGGGTACACCTTAAAAAATTTGCGAAAAAATGAATTTTGAGCTAGGGCTCTGGAATTTATATCGCTTCTTCCTTGATGCAAAAAAACATTCCCCACCAAATTTCAGTCCCGGAGAATGTCGGGAAGACTTGAAAACATGAGGAAAACCACCGAACCCAATTATTCAGGATCGGTTTTCCATGTGTTTTCGGTACAATTCCGGCACTTTGGCTACTGGTTTCATGTTTTCTATCCGTTTTGATACTTAAACAATCGATTTATCAAGCGTTCGTCAAAGTCCGAGAACCTTTGAAAAATCGAAGAAATCTGAAGTGGTATGTGCACACGCCAAGTTCTTTTTATACATAAAACTGCAAACACGAGATGGTGAAGAATTCTGCAAAAATTGGTACGCATTCCTAGAATATCGATGAAAGACGGGTTAGTTTTTTTTATAGAATTCTATAGAAAAGTTATTCGTATGTCGCACGTGTTAAAAGTGTCAACTGGGAAATCCATTATCTCAGGAACGACCTGATCAAGTCGAATAAAAGTTGGCCAGCAGTTGCAAAACCTCATAAAGATTTTTCTGTCAAAGTTTAAAGAAAATCTATAGAAAACTGCTTTTTGATACAACTACCTTAAGTGATTGTTGGTGGCCGTTCACTCTCTCTCCGTCTTATTGTTAGTCGTTCACTTATTAATCCTACCGACGCGGACACTTACTGGGCACATTTTTCTTAGAAAAACTTCCATCTTAGGGCGTGATGGTTTGTCAGGATCGGTCTTTGGTAAGCCTCTACTAGAACGTGATCGCGGCTGACGTCGCCGACTGAATAACTATCAATTAAAATGCCCCTGTATCCAGCTCGATGATCGTATTGCCTTTTCAGTCTCTTGGGGCAGCCTGGTATGGCTGCATCATCTTTTTCTCTTTTTCTCTCGTCATCCCCCGCCCTCCCCCACCCTCGCCGAACCGCCTCCACTCTGTCAATAGGCCAAATCATTGCATGTAGCCAAGTGATTTGCCTTCATCTCTTCCCCTTCTCGATGCCTTATTCGTTTTTCTACAGTTTCTATCCGCATATACATTACATAATCTCTTCGGATCTTATTTAATTTGGAGTGAGAAAGTTGCGGCCTCATCCGACTTTTATTTCACAACTTCAATTCTTTACTTACTTGTGCATTCAAGAATGTCTTTTTACTGGTGCGAGATTCCCTTCGCTTTCCTTAATAGTGCTCAAGTACGGTGGGAGCGAGCCTGCTGGATGTGCGAGTGACTGCCTCCAATTGACCGATCCCTTTCATGAAATCGTCGAAATCTTTAAAATATCCAGTATTCTTCTTATCTAGAAATAGATATCGGCGATACGGCCGTGACGGTATACATCGACATGTACTCCATACACTTGGGACGTTTGCTGTTCAAGTAAGAATGCTACACATTGTCAGTCTACCGACAAGTGATCTGATTGTGACTGGTGAAGAATATCGGCAGCCGCGGACTTATGCTCGGTTACTTCATGAGAGATTGGATTGTTTTAGATAACTATATACGGGTGTACCGATGCCGATCCCACTATCAGCTTATCTCTGCGAGCCTTTTGCCACTAATTAGACAAGGATAGAAAGATAGTTCTTCTTTATTTCGTCAACTGCATTAACAGTGTACAAGTATTTATTTATAAGTAAAAAGTCGATATAAAAAAAGTACTTCTAGTATACTTGGAGGATATTCGCCCGATCGCACGATCTTCGATGATCGGATTGTAATAGAAACGATGGACATATATCGTGTCAAGTAGCGTGATATATATTAGGACCTAACTACAATTGGTTTTGCTTGGACTCTTGTTAATTGGACGGATTCGTTTCCACAGATCGTTCTCTCGGATCATGAATTTGGATGAAAGACGTGTCGCAAGTCATTGACGTATTATAAGTACAGCCATTGCACTAGCAAGAGCGAGCAGTGTGCTCGAGCCCAATTCGTTTGCCCCGGACTAGAATTAGAAGGTGAGATAATGTGCTATAGTTTGCAGTCTAGAGATGGAGTATTGGTAGAAGAGCGGATGACTTCCATTCCATTCTTTGCTGATACTCACCATAATGAAAGAATTACATTTATCTCCCTGACAGCATTCGGAGCATTTCCAGTCTTGGTACCAAATGTGCGTGCAGTCGGGCATATTAGTTTGATGAATTCTCTCGCATTCCCGCTTTGTCGAACATCTTTTCGAGATGTAGAATTGTTTTTTTGCCCCCTGAGACCAATACGGAGTGCCTTTCATGGAAAACCAAGAAGACAACAGACTCGATCAATCATCAGCCATCGAAGGAAGGTAGTTTGCGAGCGAGCCTCGGCGAGAAAAACTTACTGCCCCAACTGATCTCAGTTAAGCAAACATCCTGGCCTTGTTCGCACGTCTTGATCGTTGTCAGACATTTGCCCTTGTTGTTTTCCTGATCAGTGCATACATAACATTCCAGGGCGTAGCCTACAAATAATTCCTTGTTACGCATGAATTCGTTTTGGAGTTGAGCAGCGAATCGATATAGGGTTGCTAAGATACAAACTGTTTTGAACGTAGTGCAACACGACAAGTAGAAGCCAAAAGAAGTGGCTGTTGAAAGTGTTGGTCATTTTTTGTTCTTGTTCTAAGCGTTCCTCACCGATCTCCCCACCAATCCACTCGTGATCCACTCCAATCTACGTACTAACCGTATAGTGGTCCTATAGCAGCTATAGAGATCACTCTCTACTACACGCTCCTTCCTAACGAACCAACACCACCAACACCATTACGTATAGCGATAGGTTCACGTGTATTCGCACCACTGGATGTAATTCGATCTAATCAGAAATGTAATATACTTGTCGCGTGTCTGACGCCCTCAACTCTTTTCTCTTCTCTTACATTCATTCCGACTTCCGATGGCTTCCGACTGCTTCCGACGCCGAAGTCGATTCATTCACCAATGCATATATCTAGAATCTAGATAGTATACGCTGCTGCCTGCCTGCTGTTTCTTGCCACTTGCCAGTCGGCGCGGCGGTCCAGTTCCAATCGTTCCAATCCTTTCCAATACATTCTTAGAAAGCATATAGCCCATATTGGCCCTCGGCCCATATGGGCCGGCCACATGTAGTCAGCTCCAATCAGGTCATTCCCAGCAGTCATTCTAGGTTTCTAGATTGATACAGGTTGATTTTTTCTACTTCCTATCGGAATAAGTTCAATTAGGGTTTTCCAGTTGGTTGACAGATCCATATTTTTGTCATACGCATGTAATTAAGGTACGCACAGTTTAAAATACCGTTCGTACTCGCTTGGCGAAGACATCTCTCATTTTGGGGTTGGAGTCAATTTTGAAAGGAAGATTGTCAACATGGATCCACTCGTCGTTAGAGTCGAATACTTTTCCCGATCTAGTTCCCAGGAGAGTATAAGAAGCTTCTTACACGAGGAATTGAAACTGAGCCCGCTGAAAATTGAATTTCGTACGGATTGGAGGAAAGAGAAGGAGTCCGGCCAATTTTGCTGGCTCTATTATTCAGATATAGAGTGCGCATATAAAGCTTCGTGCATTGCCGAGGGTGCCCAGTTCTCTGGAGAAAAGTTAAAAGCATTTGTATGTGAGAGAGACAGAGAGAGAGAGATATATATATATATATATATATATATATATCGTCGGATATCTCTTTTCCATTGTTTTTGTTCCAACTTGGTCGATAAGAGTAAGCACCCTGCCTTTTGGATTGTAGATCCAACTTAACGGACAAGCAGTGGTTTCCGATACTGACAATGAGAATAATGGCAGCGACGAGCTTGGCATTGAAAGCTCAACCGTCGAAGATTGCTCCGAGGCTAAAGAGAAAGAGGATATTAGCGATCGAACGATTCCTAATCAACATGTGCCATATATTAAACAGCTTCGTGACAAGCAACGCCACATGTACAAGATATTACGAAAGATATGTAAGAAAATATCCCATGTAGGCGATAGCACTGTCGTCGAGTGGTTGGATCTTGGAAAAGGAGATGAGAGGGAGCTGCCTTGCCAATTGCTACCGATACGTACCTCTGGTCTAATCGAACAGTACAGAAATAAATGTGAATTTACTATTGGTAATGTGGGAATGCGTTACTCAGCATGCCGATATCTCCGCTGTGATTATGATTGACGGCCGTCAATTCTACCGCTTCTTTTGCTCGTAGGAAAAAGTTTCAATGGTAAAGATACACTCATTGGTTTTACTTTGTGCAAATTGAGTGAAACTAAAAACTTGGACTACGTTCCTGTGGGTCTGGTAGACGATCTTCCTCATATTCCACATAAAATGAAAGATGTTGTCAAAGTAAGACCCCCCCCCAGTTCCGGAGAAAATGCGAGCATGATTCCTTCAAGTAGTACGATTCAATCTTACCTTCCAGATTCTTCAAGAGTATGTAAAGTCTTCTGGCATAGAGCCATATAATCCATGGAACCGAGTTACTTGTTGGTCGTCCGTTACGATGCGCATTAACCGCAATGGCGATCTCATGGTAATTATGACGATCGAGGCGCGTGACTTACCAAAGCCCCGTTTACAAACCATAAAGCAAGATCTGACCGAATGGTTTGAGCGCTGTGGAAAGAAGGCTGGAGTTACATCTCTTTACTCTCGAGCAATTTACCCCAAGTACTTTGGCTGCTTTCGTCACTTTGTTTGCTCCCTCTATAGAGCGGGACAAACTGAATAAAAAGAATGCTTTTCTTCTAGGGTGAAAGGCTTGGGGTCCGAAGATGAGATTTGCCACTTGTGTGGCGATCTGGTTTTAGAGGAAAAATTGTGCAACTTGTCCTTTCAAATATCTGCCGATGCATTCTTCCAAGTAAACACCAAGGCTGCTGAAATATTGTATCGAACCGCGTTGGAACTCGCTCGTGTCGATAAGGAGACTACAGTCCTCGACGTGTGCTGTGGCACAGGTACAATTGGTATCTTCTTCTCGCAGGTAGCCTTCCTCTTTATTAAATGATTCTGAGGTCGGGGTCGAGGTCTTGCGGGTCGGCTGTCGGCGGTCGGCGGTCGGCGGTCGGCATTAATCCTACCTAATTTCTAACCATCGCCGTTTGTTGTAACAGTACTGCGGCGAGGTTCTCGGCGTCGAGTCGGTTGAAAGTGCGGTGCTGAATGCACGCGAAAATGCCAAGAGGAATGGTGTTTCCAATTGTGAGTTTTTTCACGGTAAGGCGGAGGAGCTTCTTGGGCCACTGATACGAAGAGCTACCAAGCCTAAAATCGTAGCGATCGTTGATCCTCCGCGGGCTGGATTACGTAAGAATCGTTTATGAACTTTATTGCTGCCACGCGTGACCGCAGAATGTCATTGTAATTGAGAGTTTTTAGATAAACGAGCCATATGGTCCCTTCGAAGGGAAGAACGTATAAGCAGGGTGATTTACATCTCGTGTGCCCCTAAAGCAGCTATGCTTAACGTTGTGAATTTGGCAAGAGCATCGTCAAAAGCCTACAAGGGGGATCCGTTTGTACCAGTGGAGACGGTGCCAGTCGATATGTTCCCACATACCGAACACTGCGAACTGATCCTCTCGTTGGAAAGGGTCCCTCTAGCGATCAGCACTAGAACTTCAAAACATGAAACAGCCCACTGCAATGAAGAACATCAAGAGCCTTCGGCGACGATAGCGGCGCTAACAACGAAAACGACTAGACCGATGCCCGTCCATGATACAGAGAGAGAGGGCTGTGGAGATTCTGATTCTGAGCTTTCCCCTCCCAAGAGAGCGAGAACTGAGAGCTACGCATAGTGTGCTATGGTGTGCGGCGGTGGCTCAAGTAAATTACACTGTGAGATCGAATTCTATTTTCTTGTAAGGTGGATAAGATTCGAGCGGATGTTCTATTTTTCTTGTAAATAGACATGGCAATACAACAAATCCATTGTTGTCCCCAAACCGTTCCCAAACCGTTCCCAAACCTCCCTCCCTCGGCTCATCTGGCCTTGGCCGTTTGTTCATGTCGCAATGGAAAGAGATTTGCAGCGGATATGGGGGACAGTTGGCGAAGGGACTGGATAGAGTTGCAGGTGGATTGTGCTATACTTATATATTTAATCGTTCATCATCTTTTGCACACGGATTCACTTTGATCGATTACACGTTTCAAGAGAATTTTGCTAGAGGCTGAAGTACAGGGCTGTGAGGTGGCAATAGAGGTGAGTCCGATCGGGTTGCGTTGGTGATACTGTTGTGCTCTCTAACACTGGGCACCAGTGGGAGCTAAAGCTGAAGAATGTCGTCTTGGCGATGGGCTTTCGGGAGTCGTCTTATGGTGAAATTGTTTGGCCAGCAATTCAATCGATAAGGAGTCTTTGTTATCATTTTTACCTATCACTTTTTCTTGAAGCATGTTACCGCATTAAAGTAGCATCGCCAGTAAACGCGGCCCTTTGCTTGTCCACGACGTTGGAGGTCCATCTGAAAGGAACAAGTGGCGTAGATCAACAGGCATTGTCATCACGAGCAATTAGTCTTCTCTTTCTTACCGTTTTATCGTCCGCCGAAGGAAGTGTTTGAGAATTGCCAGTTTCCACGTGAGTTCCCGTTGCCCCGTTAAATCCGTTCTGGCTACTTGATAATTCTCCTCTGCCTTGGTTGTCGACGACTTTTTGCAACGCAACCATCAACTGATCGAAAAGGAGAGCTGCTCTTTTTGGGAGAACCTGCGCGCCAAACACGTCGGGCTACATATATACTACCTTCGTCAATTCACTTCCTTGAGGATTGGTAAGATAGCCTTTCCTGACAGTTGGCGGCATGCAGCTGCCCCGCCTGCCCCGCCTGCCCCGCCTGCCCCACTCTATGTTAAACGAAATTGGACAGCTACCACTTGAAAATGTACTTTGAACCGTAAACATATTCTACCATCACACTCTCCGCGCTCGTTCTCGGCTTTGATATTTCATTTGCGTGCCAATTAAAATTAATGAGTGTTGCCGTTAATTGGCACGGTCTTTTCACTCTAGTTGAGAGTATATTGCATTTGCTTTAATTTCATTCTCGCCACTCGATAAATTTATTAATTGTCAGTCGTCTTGCTCTCTAGTTCTAGTGTCGCACAATCAATATTAAAATTGAAGATAAGCGCGCAGTCGATCTGAAATCCGTTTCTCAAGTTCTGAAGGTGAAGCTGGGCAGTCTAGTTCTAGGATGGCTAAACCGATAACAGACAAGGAGGACCTTCTCGATAAGAATAACAAGGATAGCTATAGTATATATAGTACTGTATAGACGTATAGAAAGAAAATCCTGTAGATGGAGTACATCGGATCGCAGACCTCCTCTCTGTTTGAGCTGGTGGTTCGTCGTGTTTGGGAGAACGAGAAACATAAAAAAAGGAGCAAGTTCAATGGAAACTTGAGCGGGGATGGAGGCAAAGCGAGGCCTGCTGGCAAAGATGGCCTGATCGCGCGGTTACGGTGAGCCAGGTTTACACCATTATGTGCGGATTATCGGCCGCGACCTACCCTGAGAGTTGCCCGGTTACCCAGAGATTAAACTAGTCGCTAACTATTGAAATCTAGATGGATGGTCTTTCACTAGGCGGTCCCGGCCCCACTCACAAAAAGTGAGTAGCGCAACAGTGCATCAGCATAGCAGGGGAGCCGTAGTACCACTATTTCTATGTAAGTAAATACATGTGCGGCGCGCGGCCCTGCGGCCGGCGCTGCCGCTGCCGCTGCCACCGTCGCATCGCGTAGCGACGTTCACCGACCAACTATTACTCTTTTGTTCCTCCAATCGATTTCCCAGAGGAGTTCACCGCCGCTGAACGAGTCGGCCGCCGAGGCCAGCTTTCATTTCTTGAGAAGAAATGAAAGAGTCAAACAATTTGAAATTGCGTTGGCCCAGCACGCAAATTATTTATTGGAAGCCTTCTTTTATATCGGCCAGTCTACTTGTTTCTCTAGCAAGCTAGCAAACACGAACCGTCATTACTTGTCGGACCGAGGCAGGCACAAGTTGCTCTCATTGAAATTCAGTTGGTGCCGTTTCAATTGACTAATTGCGCTATTGATAGGGAAGCGGCGGTGATAGTGATATATTAATGACATTCGGGAGGTAGCGCGGGCTTGCGTTTCCACGAGCATTGAGCTTATTATCGTTGGCTTTTCGTTGGCTGCAAATACTGACTCTGATTGAAGCTGCCGAGCCACGGCAGAATCCCATTCTATTATCGTACTGCTGGTCTACTGTCGCGAAAGTTCATCGGGCGAAAATAATACGCGTTCTATATCATTGTTTATAATTATTTCTCTCGTTCTTCGCTCTGCCTCTCGACTAGGATAGAGTTCGGCCAGGTAGAGCCAGAGTAAAGTAGAGGAAACACTCTCTACTCTACTTGGATTACTTTCAGGCTCCGTCGCTTTCATCTTTCTCGATTAATCCACCTGTTTGCACAAGTCTCGGAAAATCTTGCTAACAATGGCTGGCTAACAGGCGGCCTCATTCACTCATTCGCGATCGCTATCTCCCTCTCCCTCTCCCACGCCCTAGACCACGCTGCTTTCTTATTGCTCGAGCCGATCCATAGAGAGATCGGATCATTCTGATATTTCCAAAGCAACAGTCGGACTAAATGATTGGGCTGGAAAAGAAGAGGCTCTATCCAAATCCCTCTGAGTCTGTCACCCTCTTTCCTACCATTGCTTTTTCCATTGTTGCTCTTCAGTGGAAAATTAATGACTTTTCTCTAGTTGTCTCCCTGTCTCGGAAAACTTGTACTAAACGACAATACCAAGAGGAAGACCATCGCAGTCGTTAGCTCGGCCGTATCGTTCGAGGGCCGAGACTTTAATGCTCCATCAGTTGTACTAAAATCAAAGCAGTTCACCGGCCCGCGACGCGACGCGACGGGACGCGACGCGACGCCTCCCTAATACTTTTCGGCGTGTATTCTCGACCAGTTTCCCTGACTATTCAGATTTCATTAGAACTTTCTAATCGGCCATTTCAACTTCTCGCTAGCTAATGAAACTTCACTTATAAGAGGCAAGTATGAAATCTGAGAGGGAGGGAAGAAAAGCGTGGAAGGGAAGTATAGGGGAAATAGGAGAAAAGCACTATCCACTTGAAGAGGTAAGAGAGCTAGGTAGATGTATGTAAAGAAAGGAGGAAAGGAGGAAAGGAGGGAGAGAGGGGCTGGCGTAATGGATCCCATTGGATCTTGGAAGGAGAGTCCGCAATATTATATTATACAATCCAAATCAATCTATCGGAACGTACCGCGGAAATCCTAGTTGCCGAGTCTTGCAATATCATCAGATGGATAACATGGAATCGGAAAATTGGAAGCAGATTTGCTTTTCTCCCGAGTGAAAGCGACCAAACGCGACCAAACGCGGTTGCGGCGAGCAGTTGTTCTAACAACGAATGAAAGGAGAAACGTGTTGACTTGCACAACTCGCTCCCTTCTCCATTCTTCATACTGAGCTGATATTGAATTTATTCACAAGTTCACTCACCGGAAAGTCGTCGTACTTGTCCGAATAGTCAAATTTTGGTTTGTGATCAAGGTTGAATGCGGCCGCGTTTGTCCTTGTAAAAGCGCGTTGCCCTATGGTACCGGTGGTAATGATAGGTACCATCGCTACCATCATAAACGGCAGTATACCGTTACCCATTTCGTCCTCTCTGTGCCTGGCCTTTCTTCTCTTCTATTCCTTCTCTTCGCTCTTCCCTCTTCCCTCTTCGCCCTTCGCCCTTCGCCCTTCGCTCTTCGCTCTTCGCTCTTCGCTCTGCACTCTTCACTCTTCACTCTTCACTCTTCACTCTTCCTCCCCGATATGGCCGCAAATGCGGATCAAGATACTCGTGAAATCCCCAAGTAAATCTTGATTGTAAATCCAACTAGCGATCAAAGCATCTTCCTTGCAGTCACACGAGTTGCTTCCTCAAAAAACTTACTAGTTTACTAACTGGTTAATGTCCTTTCCAATTGTTTACGACAAGTTGGCGATCGAGTTGGGATGAACCGAGGAGATGGTTAGTCGACGCGTAGCTGAACGATGGATACGGTTCTTCGGTAAGGATAAACGATCCTTGAGAGCAGAGAGCACAGTAGCAGAAAGAAATCTGCAGGAACGCAGAAGATACGGCATATGACGAAGGATGCAGGGCGCAGGACGCAGGATGCAGGACACGCAGGACGCAGGACGCAGGACGCAGGACGCAGGACGTAGGAAAGAGGATGCAGGCAGGACACAGGACGCAGGACGTAGACCAGAGAGAAAACGCAATGTGACGTCCGCGGCGGAGCAGCGTCCTCCTATATAGTTGAGAGCGTGTATACGCGCACCCGATGCCACGCCGACGCAAGCGCCGATTATTTCCGCCAACTAAAGAAGTAAAACCGCGTGTTAATCGCAAACTACCCTCTCTTCTCTCTACCACTCTCTACCATTCAGCCTATACGCAACCTACCCTATCGTACGTACTTAGTTGGCTAACGCCTTAACTTTCCTATACCACTCATATACCACATATACCACTCGATTCCATCTCCCGCTGAGACGCGATTAACACTCGATTCTCTGCATTATCACATTCGCCCAATTCGTACCTACCTTCCTTTCCCTACGTGGCACATATCATTATTCACATACACAAAGACACACACCCGTCTACGCCAGTCACCAACCCTTTAAGCCGGCTTTCTTACAAGCTTCATGACAAGACTGTCTAGTCTTGGATTAGTATTCTCTTTAGTTCGTCATTTCACTAGTTCGACAAAGTCCGTACTCTCCAAGGGGAAGATGTAGGATTCTCTTTCAAGCTAATGCGCGCGAAATCCCCTAGGCGCACCGTAATCTACCGATCTCGTGCCATGTTTCCCATTTAATGTACGCCAGCGAGTTCACATTAGTAAGCACAACTTGCGCTTTAATCCATCTCGATAGGAAGGAGGATCTGCAGATCATTCCTTTCGAAGCACAGTCCACTGGGAGTGAGTGAATGCGTGTGATGACAAATGTACAAGTCGACAAGTCGACAAGTCGACAAGTCGACAAGGCAGCATCACGTCCTCCTTTATCACCGAAAGTGAAGCTTGAATTGGCAATATGTTACAACAATCTCCTTCCATTGCTATAAGCTAGTAGTATGCAACTGTTCAATAGGGCTTGATTATTGGGCAAGTTGAGCCAGTTAAGGAAAGCTTTTACCAATTACTCACGAATCCCGAATGCGACAGGTGTTACGCGGGGGAAAAATCGATTTAATTAAGGAGACGTCCTGCGTCACGTGCTGGCAATAATTAACGACTAATAACATTCCACCTGACGGCTTCGTACGTGAGAAGTGAGCGGCACTCATGACAAGAAGCTTCGCAATAACTGTCGTCGCGTCAATAGCTCCTTCAGCCTGCACTTCCTTTCCTATTCGTAGAGCTCTCCTCCCCATCCTCATTCCGCTTCTCCCTCTCCTCCCTCTCCACCCGCTCCTCCCGCTCCTCCCGCTCCTCCCGCTCCTCCTACCTTCCTGCTGACATATCGCAACTAAATGCAAGCTTTCCAGAGCTTTCCTTAAAAACTATTTGGAGATTGCCAAGTAATTGGCAGTTTGAGCCCCTACTAAGCCCTACTAAGCTTCGTCAAACCTTCCACCTTCTGTACACCGACCCCACCACACCTTTCTCTTACCATTCTAGCCCGGGCAGCATCCCGTCCTCGAGGTTCTTCCATACCGTGGTACCTTCGCAACCTTCATTCCTTCCCACCGGAAAATCGGCTATAACCGGATACACCAACTGCCGAGTAAAAGCGAAAATTCACCTCTTAGTTGGACAACTGTTGATTTCATCATCACCATCACCATTAATCAGTTGGAAACATGCTCTACACATGTGCACTCGATTATCCCTTATACAACTGGATCGCTCCAAAAGCCGAAACATTAGACGAGCTATAGCCATACATACTATGTACATAAGTACTTACCTGTGCGCCCTATATGTATACTATGTATGTACCGGGAAATCGGAAACGCGCTAACCTTTTCCCGGCACGCACGCTTACTCTTAAAGGTTTCCTTGATACCTCTCAACTGGTCAAGCGATCAACCACTCAAGCACTCAACCACCCGCAGTGACTAACGCCTTTTCCTCCGAGGGCTTTCCATCTCTTCCTCCTCGATCTTTATCAGATAACAGGATTCATGACTTCCGGCCTCTTTCTCCTCCTCAATTACTGCAATAATCATGAGAATGGCGCTTTTCCAATGCACTATCCTAGTTTCAATGGACATAAGTACACGTATATCCTCTTTTTTTCGAGCATCGGATGCTCTCTATAAAAAGGTAGGTACACAAAAATATGCTTCGGCTCACTCACTACTGTCTTTTGCACAAGCTTCCACCAGGATCTCTCCCTATCCTTTACTTACTTGCCGTTCGAGTGTTCGACACCCCGCCAGCGCCTGCAACTCTTCTTTACATATCTCTATTGTTAGACTATGCTATATCTATGTAGATACATACATATGTATGTAGATATGTACATATGTAACAAAGCTTTCGGAAAAGGCGTTGCCCATTTACCAACAGTATGTCTCTACTACTCATCCTTATCTTCCCTTCTCTAATCGACAGTAAGTAAGCTTTTATCGATGTGGCCAACTATCCCAAATCGACCGAACAACTAAGGCATTCGAATGGCTCTCCAATGGCTATTATTGAGTGTCGGTGTGGTTGTGGTATCGGCCCTCAATGTTATCGACAATACGCAATACTGCATACTTTACCGACGAGACTTTCGGGGAAAGTTGACTGGCAGGCAGGCAGCCAGTTGTGACGGGATCGGCTTATAAAGCAGAGCCGGGTTCTTAGTACATACATACATACTATTATAGTAAACGTGAATCTACGATACAACATCGATTTTTCCCATACTCTTTCTGGGTTCCAGGGAGGGAGAAAGATCCTCTCAATCATTTTCAATCGAATAGAGCAAAACAAAACCAGCTAGCCCACGTGAGGGAAGAGTGAATTAGGAAAAAAGTGTGCGCATGCGCGCCCGTTACGCTGAATGTATGAGAGGGGGGCCGAGGGTCGAGGGTCGAGGGTCGAGGGTCGAGGGCCGAGGGCCGAGGGCCGAGGGCCGAGAGGGTAGAGGTAAGCGGTTGGCGCGGGGTGGTTGCTTGCCTGGATTTATTGCACTTTACGACCATCCTCGCATCAGTGAGATTACGTATCCGAAAGTTCACCGGTTAATAGCTCATTTGAGTCGTGCGAGTCGATTAGCTATCATTGACTATCGATTCCTTTTTTCCCTTCAGCCATGGGCCTTGGGGCTCACCGCGTACTCATTTTTTTCCTCATTATTGTATTTTACCAGGCAATACCTGCTTAATTCTTAAGCGCATTTTATTAAGTTGAGATACGGGAAGCCCATGATTCTTAACCGAAAAAGGTGCGCGAGTAGTACTTTAGCGACAGCCGGTCTTCTTGCACCGTTGTGTAGGATGTAGGAGTAATGATCCGATCTAATGCCTATTGTAGATTCTTAAAGAGGAAAAGTAACTTGGCCCACTGGGTCGACCGCAAAAGTGCCACTGACACTGAATTCGGCCATTTGGCCCTTTGCTCTACCTTTAGTGTATTTATGCATATAAACAAGTATATTATATGATAATGATACAAGTATTTTTTAGTAGAATTAGCTGAAGAATTAACGAACCAGCAAGAAGGTAAGCAAGCCGGCTAGGTTAAGTGCGGTAACAAGTGGAGTAATTGAGAGAAATCGCTCGCGAAAAATTCATCTTCTCCCTGCTAGCTATGTAATCAAGTTTCTCCATCAGTGAAGAAAATTAATATCGGCTTCAGTTTCCTCATTGAAAGCTTTAAGTTTCATTGGAAGTAATTGTGAGAGTAACAAGTGTGAAAAGGTGAAGCACAGAGCACAGCGCAGCGTAGAGTAGTATGCAGAAAGGCGCGAAGGGGAGGGTGTATGGCAGGGAATCCGGTGATTTGGGTGCTTGGAGATTTAGTTGTAAAGTGGTATCTTGTCTGGAAAGGGGGGAAATAGGTGGGGGTTGGTGGTTGACGGTCTAGCGGATCGTGGGGAGAATGGTAGTGATGTGTGACGCGACGCGGCACGAGTGACCGAGTGACGGGGCGGTTGGCAGAGGCAGGAGCAGGGGCTGGGCCAGAGCAACCAAGAGCAACTAGTCGCTGAATCTCCACCGACACCGACACCGACACCGACACCGACACCACCGTACCAGGCAGAACAGGAGGGGCGACCTTCCCCTCTGCGGGATATAAAGTGGTCGCGTACTTGCACCCTCAGTCACTCGGGCGTCGATCAGCCGGTTGAACGGTGAGTTTTTGATTTGGATCGCCTGGAAGAAGTTGCCGCGCCGCGCCGCGCCGCGCCGCGCCGCGTCCTCTAAGGTCATACCTTTACCACCACCACCACCACCACCACCACCCACCAAGCCCAGATCCGTCTCTTCACCGTTTCGACACAATTTAACGCCTTTGCAGTTTAGAGGAAGCTTCTCCCGGTATAACAGGTACTTTTACGGCTCATTATTATAGTATCTATTCGCCATTCTATTCCCTTACTCGTATTTCTTTCTCGGTTGATAAACCGCTTTTCCCCCACAATTTCTTAGTAATATCGAACCTCTAGCCTCTGTTGCGGCAGTTCCATTAGCGAGAGGCTAATATCACTCGTCTTTTTGGTATTCAAACCTATGGTTCTTTTCATAAAAGATGGCTCTGTGGTCAATGTGTGTTGTATGTGTGTCTGCTGGAGCGTTTATCCAGCGGCATTGCAGTTTATTGAATCCCGTGGGCTTATGTAAGCCGGCTGTCGGTCGGTCATTGTGGCTGCACAATGTAGGGATGCACGCATCCATTATTTTCAAGTTTTACCGAAGAGAATGAATAGAGGCTACTGCCGCGCGCCCACCGATCAGTGGCAATTATGTCATTCGGTAGAATTGTATCAATGAGTTTCTTGCTATCCAAGAGAATCTGTATTTGTTGCTTTTCGGCCCTCTTATAAGCATCGAGGAAACAATCTTCATTATTAAAAAGAGCAGAGTACCATTATACAAGTAATCCATTCCAAGGCAGTAGCCTGTAATGTTCGCTTTCCTTAAGCGGAGCTTAATCTCAATCCAGAGGGGATTTATCCAAGCTTCATTTATCCTCGTTAATTTATCAGGACGCGTCAAGCTAGAGTATCTATAGGATATACTGCGAGGAGAGGTGGGGGGGGGGGGGGGGGGGAGTGAAGGAAGATGAAGCTCATCAGGGATAGCAGCGAGAGGGTCAAGTCCTATGAAAAAGAATTTCACCGAGAGCTCGACGTGCCTCGACCGGTTAATGAGAAATCCGCAACGCATTTTCTTTGCTTTTCCATTATCACCAGCTGGCACATGAATTCGATCGGACCCGCGCTAAGCAGCGTACCCTTTCAGGAGGAAGGTGCCAGACTCTGACAAATAACTAGCATGAGCAAAAGTTCATTAATATGATAATTAGTTTGATAATTAGGTTATGCTTTTTCCCTCCTGGAGGCTGCTGTGATGTGCGTCAGCCGCAAACAACCGCTATCGGAATGGAGTTGCTCCCACTGTACTATAAGTGTCCGTAGATGTCTACTTGGTACAGGTGTACTATATGCATATGGTTAAAGGACGAAGCGTGTCTCTCTGTGCATTGTATCCGCGTGCTTCCTGTTTCCGATGTAGTAGCTATCTTACCTCTGCCCGTGCCAAGTCACGCTCTACCACAACTCGGAAGTAAGATCAAGCATCGATACCCCTCCCCCATCGCCGTATCTACATTTTCCTATAAAACTTTTCACTCCAAATGCTCCTTTATCTCCATCCGCGATCAACCAGATGGTTCAACTCTTGAAAAACTCCCTCTTATCTTCATGAAACTCTATGAGACATTATTATGTTACAGGATTCATTCCCAAAGATCGGCGCCCAACTGAATTCAAGTTGAAGAAAGTATAGAAGAGGCGAAATTCGTAGAAGCGGCGCGTCCCTCTAAAGGAGCCTTGAAAATGTCGATAATTGGAAAGGCTATCTTTTTCACTGGACTCCTCATGTTCTTGCTCAGCCTATCCTTAGCTCTACCGGCTGATAAGGAAAGACTGCTCAATGAGGTGGACGTAAGTTGAAACATGTGGGATATTCCTGAAAATATACCGCGTAGAATGAAAGCAATGTGCGTGCATCTATTTCATATTCGGCAACCGCCGCCGCCGCCGCCGCCGCCACCGCCACCGCAGCGAGTCCTGACAAATCCACGGATATGTAGACCGACATCGATTCCCTTTTCGGGGATAATTAATTAGTTGATTTATTGGCCGTTTGAGCAGGCAACCGGGTTTGTGGTTATCCCCGACAATCAGTGGGCTTTCCCACTCTGCTCAATCATTTTGATATTAGCGCAGCTTTCAACGATATTGGCTTGACATTTCGCTGAAAAGATTCAATCCCTGTTAGAACTTGTGCACATGCACACTCGCACCCACACTCGCACCCGCACCCGCACCTCCAACTATGCTCAGCCTATCGGAGAGGCAAAGAGACAGTAGGATCATTAGTTATGGAGAAAGAGTTGGTGATCGGGAGATAGTGGTAGAATTAGCAAATGAACAGCGCGTTCTCCTGAAAGTGGCATATCATTTAATCAGTAGGCGCCGCGCCGCGCCGCGCCGCGCCGCGCCGCGCCGTACGTCTTGGTGATAGAAATAGTGATAGAAAAAGCAGAGGCCTGGCCCAACATTAATTTCTTCAAGATTTCCTTCTTTTATTGAAACACTCTAAGCTTGCATCTTGGGAAAAGCATTGCAGAAAATGGAAATTGCTCCTCTTTCTACTTAAGGAAAGGCTCTACTCTTCTAATCGTAAGGATAACTTTGAGAGCGCCTACGTGGACGTTTCCTCGCTGTAACGTTCACGGTCCAACGAGAAAGTCGCTGTTACCGAGCCAACACCCACCAGCACCAGAGAGAGTGAGTTTCCTCCCAACTTGTAAAGGAAGATGACCTGTCAAAAAGTTTTCCCCACCCAGGCCGCATTTCCTTTCAAGTAAATCTCTTCTGCTGGCGCCAAGTTAAATAGAAAGGCATTGTCGCTGACCTTAGAAACGCTATCTGATTAGCTTGGAGAGATTGACACTGTTTAGAATCTGTTGTAGTTGACCAGACCAGATATACTACATAGAAAGAAGAGAGTAAAGCAAGTAGGCACGCCCGTACCGTTCTCCACTTAGAAGAGTCTAGCTTTCATTTAGCTTTCAGCTATCTGGGGCAGATTTTCGCGCAAAGGAAAAATCTACATATAGAAATTGTCTACCTCTTTCCAAGGGTTTGTCGTGTCAGCATCCATTCAGGTGTACATATCTTCTTAGATACATGTGGTAGTCGTTGAAGCCGGGTTGTGATAGCGGTGGTGCTCGCAGTCGGTTGCAGTCAGTCCCAACCAGCGCATTCTCACAAAAGTACTCCTTCTCGTTCGGTGGGATTTTTCCAAGTCGCGCAACTCGCCCTCCCATGATTCAATATTCTTCGATATTTCGAGCATCTATTATCTATTATGTATATATATGAAATTCTTTGCCGCCTTCCACGGAGTGTCCGAGAAATGAATACTTTTACTTTCCAAGGTTTGTTACTGTTGAGCCTCCTTGATATCTGCAGGATGAACATGTACCAGCCTTTAGAGAAAAAAAAGAGCATAGGAGGAGAGCTCGAACGGTTGACAGCAATCGGCTTTAGCCGAGTAACAGGCAATATTGAAAAGCGAACACGTGACATGCAAGCAGCTTTTCCTCTCCCGCCCTTTGATCGATCTTGGCGGAAAGTTATACAGCCGCGCGAGACTACTATATCTAGATGCTATGTAGATATGCAGCAGAGCGAGAGCGAGAGCGAGGGTGAGAGCGAGGGTGAGAGCGAGAGGGAAAAGGGAAAAGGGAAAAGGGGAACGGGGAACGGGCAAATAGGAAAAGGAGAGCGGGAAACGTTCGACGGAAGATTGCCGACCGATAAATTTGCAGTTGACCCAATAAACGATAAATCGTCGAAGGCAATCCGATTTTACGAAGCAGCGCGCGGCGAGAGCGGCTCGTGCCATGAAAAGGATAATTAGATGATTTCATAAAGAAGGCAGCCACGTTTCAATCGAGGCTGCTAATAGTGTTGGTAAGAGAAGCATTATATTGCTAATTTGATGCTGGAATAAAGAATGCTGAAGCAGCAGGAGGTTGCCATCGGAAATGCTGTTCTTGGATTTCTTTTTAACACATTTGGCAGGTTGACTTGATCCCCGCGGCCGCGATGTTATCAGAGTGTGTCCGTAATAATGATAGATGCCATTGAATCGTTTTATAATCTTCCTTGAAAGGGGGCTGGGCGGTTGGAGAGGGAGGATTGGCAATAAGACGGATTCAGCAAAATAGGCTATATTTAATATGTTGCAGTTAGTGGACGACGATGGAAGTATGGAGACGGCGCTAATAAATTACTTGTTCACGAAACAGATAGTGAAGCGACTTCGCAATCAGTTGGACGTTGGTGACCTTCAGCGGAAGCGCAGCTACTGGAAGCAATGCGCTTTCAACGCAGTTTCTTGCTTCGGCAAATAAACCACTGGAAAACAAGAACAAGGGGATCAACTGGAATAGGCACGATTCACCGAGGACTACTGCTGCATTCGCACCTCACACACATACTTCCCCTTTATTATCCGCCTCCTTCCTTAACTCTCTCTCTCTCTCTCTTCTCTTCTTTCCACTCACTTTCGCCCACTTTTCTTCTCCTTAAGTGTGGCAGCTTTCAGCTTTCGATATTTCATTCACCGAAATTCTAAGTGTCAATCAAAACTTCCCTCTCATCTACTCCTCGATGGATATTACTTGTACCGATTGCGAAATGTCTCTGCCCAATTCTTTTACCACCCCTACATACTTTCTTCCCATAATTCTACCCTACCCAATCGAACAGAAGCTCGCACTTGTCGCTTCTCTTTCATTCTCTTCAGTCATTTTCCAATGGTTTAATCGTCTCATTCTTTCATTATACCTGTACTCTGTATTGTGCTGCTAGTTATATTCCTTACCTGTGGCCATAGGCATATGTATCTATGTATACACACACCATAGTAGATTACCATTCTCCTGAGAAATCATGAATATAGGTACGAGGACTCCCAAGTGTAAATAAAGTAAAAATGCCTTCTGCGACATTCGACTTTTTCTCATTCAGCCTTACCCCTCCCATCTCCCACCCACCAGCTACTCGACCATTTTTTACCGTTTGCAACATATCTACTACACCGATATATTATACATGTGTAGTACATCGGTACTATACTATAGATACCATGAATCGAGTTGGGTAAATCAGTAATAATGGCTAATTATAGATATGTAGACACACCGAGAAAACGCGGAGCACCTAAACAGTACGAGTAGATGCCTAACACCTAGATGGCTACACCTTCAACTCTTCTAGACTCTACAAGCTATCTTACAAGAAATTCTCATAGCAGCATTCGGTCTAGTGGCAGTAGTGGCATGTCGTTAGTAAAAGGATAGTAAAAGGAATAAAAGGCCGGCCATTCTCCAGAGTCTATTTCTTAGGAAAAGCCAAGCTCTGGCATGCGTCAACGTGGTAACGCGAGGCAAAGCGACGCGTCGGTCAACAGGATCCCTTTACTTTACCAGTGAGGATGCTTTCTTTTCGAATCTCAAGATAGAAAGAGGTCGGTTGGCCCAGGTAGGGCGGAGCAGAGATTTTGGTAATATCCGGGGGGAAGGAATTGGCCAGCAGTACTGGTCCTTGACATACCATCGGTCAATCTTGAGGGGATCTGATCTACCGGCCTGCCACCTACAATAACCGAAGAAATTGGTCGTATAGCGCGGCATAGGTCCATTGAGTGTAATGAAAGGGGACTTGGTTCAACACGAGTTTTTCACAATTTTCAATAATCCACCCTGTCCCCTCTATCATGCCTATGGAATAATGAATCGTATGGATGGTGGCAGTTGGAAGTGGATCCGCGAGTCTCTGTCTCTGTAGTAGGAGATACTACATACGATATAGTATGTAGTATGTAGTATGCAGTATGTAGTATGTAGTATGTAGTATACTACGTATAGCTAGATCTGTCCTCGAGATACAAATATGTATCTACGAGCAATGTAAAAGAAATCTGGGGATATTCTTGCGAAATGATGGAAGGATTTCTTGCTATATCCTGAGGAAAGCCAGGAGCCCTAATCGCCGAGGAATTGACCAATGACCCAGGAACTGATCGAACCGTAGGCCTTTTCTCAATCCTAGCTTTACCGCAGCCGCCCCAAGCGTTCTTTCTTTTTAAGGCAGCATATCCACTCGAAATGGAATGGAAACGGGAAGGAAGAAGAATAGCGCGGTTAAAGGCTTTCGGCCTTACGCATCAGGTATGCAGAAGGCTGAGGATCGCCCGAAACTTTGATACACGTACTATACAATCTATCTAAGTATATACGTATGTAGAGGCGGACAGGATTATTACATCATGTGGAAAAAGGTTTTCTCGCTTTGTCAATAGGGATAGCTACTCTGGACAAATCAAGTTAGCATTTGCGTTTACTTCTTGCTCGTCTCCTCGTCCAAAGGACCATAATCTCATTTGGCGAGGCAAGCACTCATGAGGATCTTGAGAGTTGGGAATGCCTCTTACTTGATCCAAGGTCGATCGAGCTACAATCCGCGTATTCTTTTATACGCTTATACCAGATGAATAGTTGCGAGTCTCGCCAGAATATTCTATACCGGATACGTACTTGATCTATACATTGTACCCATAGATTGATTCCTAGGGGACTCGAACCGTAAAGTAAAATGATGTTTCGTCGATCGAGACTCACTGGCTGAATGAACGATGGAGGAGGGCTGCGGACTCAACAAATCGCGTACGTGTCCTTATCAAAAGAGAAAGCCATATGGCAGTTATCGAGTAGCGTAGCTTTCCACAACTTGCTATTATTCCACTCGAATCCAATACAAAGTATTGCCCATTAGTATGCACTCGTCCATCCCCTCGTTTCTCCAATTCATGCTAGCATTGTCTCCCGATTAACCTTACCGCAGCATCCATTCTCTCTGTACGTACGCCTGCCGATCGAGACGCTCGCACCTGCACTCGCACCTATCGCTATCCTCCCTTTAATCGAGAGTCTTGCATAACAGATACATGTGAGTCTATCGAGCCCTCTGCGTTATTAAGTCTCGATAATTATTTTCATATAATTGATCGGATCACTCTCGGCAATCGGTCAAATGTAACGAGAAGAAAACAAATTGCATTATCTTTGTTTGTCGTTTCTAGGTGATCAAGGCGACAAGGCGCACCCTCTGCATACATACATACATGTATAATCAGCGGCTCTTATCGGTGAACTGGCTATGCTGCTCTTCAGCTACTTTATCGCACATCAATAAGGGGCAAGTAAAAGCTTAGCATGTTGAAGGTTCCGATGGAGGAAAACAGCGAGAGAGACGGAGGGTGGGAGGGAGGGAGAAGCAGAACAATAATGTAAAAGGAAGACTGTAAGTAATCCGATAAAGGGGCAGATACTACAATACAGCGGCAATATGTATGTATGGTCCGTTTTAAATATTCCTAGTCCCTCCTCTTCTTACCTTCTATTTCGTTCGCTTCGCATTTATCTCTTGTTAATGGAAAGTTTCTCGCTTTCACTGGATATTAATTGCATATCGGTCTGTTACATAAGCTGACGGCGAGGAGTGCATTCTCTAGGAATAAGAATTCCATCAGTATTGAGTCATTCCATGAATCAGCGTCAGCATGTCACTGTTGGCACATGTTTCTTTCCGAATAGATTGATTTACATGTTTGAAAACTGTGTTGGTTTCCAGTAGAGACTTGGTAGTTCCTGCTCGCCCGAGATTGCCGTCAAAGCCGGCATGTAGTATGCTGAATGAGATTGAGGTTAGATGGTTTGGTAACTTGCTCACAAAAGTCAAAGGATGGGATCCCATCCGCGCTTCGAGCTTTTCGCGTGTTCATCAAGTTTCTGAAAGCGCGTGCGGGGCCGGCCACTTGCTTTTTTCCGCTTTATTGCTAGGAACTGCTGCACCCTTTTACTTCACAGGCAGAGAAGACCTTGCTATTAGTACCAGCAAGGGTAATAAAGCCTGCACTACACATTTAGATAGCACTGGCATCAACACATAGTCCTTACCCTTCCCACCTACACGCCCCACACCCCACACCCCACACCCCATTCTCTCTCACTCTCTCTCGCGCGCGCGCGCGCACTCGTGGGAATGGGACCGGAGGCAGAAAGAGACGCGTCGGTAGGAAAGTCTGCGAACATAGGTCGTGCAACATTCTGTATAGAAGCGATCTGGCGTACTAATATGTATATCAATAATAGGAAGCCTACAACGATTGTACGTACGACATTTATCGGTTACATGTAGAGAGTAAATCGAAAGAACATGTACGTGGGAGCGTGCTATAGGGTAACAATTCTTGTATGTAGGCACGTGTAAACAGAATATAGTCATGTAGCTATGTGTTTGGTTGTGAAATTCGTGAGGGCTTAGAACCTACATCATAATAGCAATAGAGGAAGAAGGGCGGGTGGGGGTGAGTAATGAATTGAAAGTTTATAGCAATCGGGAGAGTTATCTAGCAATGTCATTGGAGAATCATGCGACGACGTTGGATATTTCGGACACAGCAAGAACGCGTGACGCGACGCGACGCGACGCGACGCGACGCAACGTAACGAGACGGGGTCGCGGCGGGACGAGGCGAAGCAAGAGCTTTGGAAAATTATGGCGGGGGGCTTCCGTAGTGAGAAAGAGTATCGGAATGAAAGAAAAAGATAAAAGAAGGATGAGGAGAGCCAATTGACTTGTGGGGCATCGGGTTTGGCAAGCTGACAATGAATTACGCAACGATCACGAAGCGGCGGCGGTGGCGGTGGCGGTGGCGAGATGCTCGAACATTAGTACAATCTTTTGAAATATCCAACTATTACTACTACAAATGTCTAGGATAGGAGAAGAGTATGGATTGGTGAAAACTCTCCGTGTCAAATGATGAGAAGGTTGGAAATTGGCTGGTAAATAATCTGCTTTATAGGTAGAAATGTATAATAAAGAGTGAAATAAGGGAGCCAGAGGATAAGGCAGTACTATAAAAGCAGATGCTGGAATCTCCGGTCTAAACTAAGGAGGCGAGATGGAGGAGTAGGCGCAGTGGAGTAGGGAGAGAGTCGATATGATTTGGAGGCAATTGAGAACGATCGCGAGCGAGTAGCGAGGCAGGGAGATGGAAAGTAGGAATGTGTAATAAGGGGAATGGGGAATCTGGAGCCAAGCTGGCTGCACGAGAAGGGGCTCGACTCGGCACTGTTCGCCTCTATTCTGAGAACATGGTGCGCGCATTTACATTAACAAATCACGCTTCATTAGGTGGGGATGCGGAGCTTATAAAACACTGGTTACGGTCTCCGAGTGCAATCCTCCCGCAAAGCAGTGAGAATTCAAAGTGTCAACAGCTTCACGAGCGGAGGAGAGAGAAGAGCGTGTATCTCTTGGAGATACACATACACGTACGCAGTTGGACATTGAGATTTTTCGGTAGCCCGTACCAAGTGTTAAGGATTTCATTAATTATTTCCCCAGTGTACGAGTGATAAGCACGGCTTGTGACTAATCAATTGATTAGATATATATATATATATATTTTCCCTTGGACAAAGTGTATATTCTCCCGGAAAGCAGAAGGCGACGACGACGACAACGACAACGACGAGGTGGAGGAAGAGGAGGAGGAGGAAGACGAAGAAGAAGAAGAAGAAGAAAAAGAAGAAGAAGCACCAGCAGCAGCGCCAGCAGCAGCAACAGAAGAAGGAGAAGAAGAAAAAGCGAGCGCGTGAAAGGGTAGAGGAAAGAAGAGAAGAGTGAGAAGAGACTTGGAAGTAATAGCACCAAGGGAAAAGGTATGCAAAGGCTTTTTTCGATTAATCGATTTTCATTAAAATGCATTTAGAAATTGGGTAATATTTTTGTTGACAATGTTGTTGGTGCATTATTCGTGAGGAGACTTGTACTTACTATGAAAAAGATGAAGATTTTGGCGATTTCGCCCGCTGGAAATGGCTGCTTTTGTACGTTATGCCTTGGGAGTTATTCACTCGGAGACAGTTGCTCAGGATGAGTTTACCTGCAAAGAAGCAGCACTTGAAACGAAGATCGCAAGCACTCTAGGTCCTGTTCTTTGTACTCGAAGGAGCAAGGCTCTCTTCATCATTAATCCCGGAGAGGGATTTTAATGACTGGTCTCTTACTGGGTAGACCAGCGGAATACTTTTACTCGCAGAGGGCGGGATGGGCGGAGGTGCGCAGAAAAGAATGGTGTTGTGCCGGTGATGAAACATGAGATCTCGATTGAGATTGGCAGAACGCGGGCAGTTGCTCGATTTAGCAGGAAGAATCCTGGTGCCCCCGCAATCTCACCGGAGAAGCGCCTGTCGTCCTAGCTAGCATTGCCAGTTAAGTCACGGATGGGCCTAGATTTGGCACTATCATTGCCTTTTCGATGGCAGGCTCTCGTTCGAGATTTGAGATAGTAGTGAGTGAATTTGCGTCTTTAGTGACAAGTACGAGAAAACCCTGACCTCAGTGGGTTCTATTGCGAAATTCCATTCTACATTTGATTCATTATAATATGGGGAAATGGCGCGTGGCGTCGTAATTCGATTAACTTGGTGGTAGAGCCGACCCTGAACGATGAACCAAGATAACAAGTATAGAGGATATTGGGCCATCTAAAAAGATAGGATAGTGTGTGCCTGCCTGCCCGCCTGCCTGCCCGCCTGCCTGCCCGCCTGCCTGCCCGCCTGCCTGCCTGCCCGCCTGCCTCCCTATCTGTGCGTCCGCGCCCGCAATCGCGAGCGCGCGCCTCTGTGTGTGTGTGAGAGAGGGAAGCCAGGGGAAAATGCGCACGGCTCGTTTAGCCATTAGGCACTTTTTAAGTCGCGCTCTTTCCCTGGGAATCGATCAACTTGACAGCATTGAGATCACCAGATCACCCGTGGTATAGATACATACAGTACGGTATACTACACCTACCACTACACCTACCACTACACCTACCACTACACCTACCAGTCATGCAATATGCTAAACCCTCATTTTCAAATAAGATTGCAATTCACAATTACGCGAAGCACCCAACTAAGAGTTTTGTCTTTTATTGCTTTTTCCTTGGAGAGCCAAGACAAGGAAAATGAGTGGATGAAAGAGTCGAGTGAAACACCTGTTGCTTTCACCAAGAAGCTCCAATAACTTAGACTAATAGTAGTTTGCTCGGAATCGCTCGGAATTCTTAGAGAATCATCCTATCTGGATAGTGGCGTACAGCTAAGAATATTGATCCCCGTACTATAGTAGATAGATTTCCCATTATTGTAGGTGCGAGACCTATTGAATTTGATTCGAAGGGAGAACAAGATAGCGATGTCTCAATTATTTTCATCTTGAATATGGAGGATATCGAGAATATCAAAGATAGTTGATAGCAGGTATTCAACCATATATATGTGATCCTCACGTTCTCATCCAACGGATCTCGTATCTTCTCTATTAATGAGGAAATCCTTTTCCACGGAATTATTGGGGAGCTCTTCTCCCATTAGCCTAGAGCTATCAGCTATTGCTTCTGCAGCTGAGATTCTAATACTATCGCAAGACACTAGGTCGCTTTCATTGCCGGTAGAGGCAACCAATGCAGGTTTGCTATCAATTCAGAAAAAGTCACCCCATCCAAGTATCTTTCTAGTATTTCGAGCAATCGGCCATTTTGTCGGGCGTACAGTCCAGCATGTCAACAGTCAGGAAGAAGCTCGATTCTCAACTAGAAGCCATTGAATGCGTTAAGTGGAAGAGAGAGGTTAGGCGGTTGGGTGGCTGGGTGGCTGGGTGGCTGGGTGGCTGGGTGGCTGGCTGGCGGGGAGACGAGAAAAAAGAGAGTGAAGGAAAGCAGTGGTAAGCAGTGGTAGTGGGAAAGTGGGATTTGTGGCGGTAGCGCGGCGGTAGCGCGGCGGTAGCGCGGCGGTGGCACTGATGATAAGTAGCGAGGGGCAGTTATCGTCACTTGATGCGCCAATTGGACAGCATCGTCATCGTGGCTGGCAGCGCAAACAATGGTGGAGGAGAACATCTAATTTTAAGTATTCGTTCATCGAGCTCCTCCTTCTACTTTGTGGAGAAGAACTGCGCAATTTCCCTGTAAAAACTCCTACATCGAGACACATGCATCATCCAAATAACAACTCTGTATTTGAATCAGCTACGCCGACCCACCGCAATTCATGGAAAGTTCAAATATTTCTCTGCTTCTTATACGCACAACTAGGTATACTTGATATAGTATGCATAGTTAGTTGGATATAGCTGCGCTTATATCGAGCGCTTGGCACATAGAAAAGAAGAGGTGCAACCTGATGAGCGGCTATAGACTGAAATTAGACCGGAGTTGTCACTTGGAATATCTTGTGCTATTCAATAGGTATTAAGTTAATTGAACTCGGTGCATAATAGAGGAAGATAACGCGAAGAGGATCGCTCCAGTACATACAAGCTTATCCAGCGTGCGTTGGCCAAAGGCGTTAGTAGTGTGGAATGAGTCCGCTGGTAGATTCCTTGGAGAAAGAAGAGTCGAGTTTTCCTTCCCCATTAGGGGGTGAGGATGCGGCAGGATGAGATAGATGAGCAGAGTACAGCAGAGCGGAGTGTAGATAGATGTGAGGAGAGGAGAGGAGAGGAGAGGAAAGGCAAGGAAAGGAAAGGAAAGGAAAGGGGCAGCTGACGTCACGTAGGTCGGGGAAATTGAACAGGGGGTTGGGTTGGTGGTTGGTTGGACGTAGGCGCGCTTCTGAGCAGATCTCTGGGCCGACAGAGCTCAGCCCTACAGGTGGTAGGAGGTACGCTTAGATACTCGGTGGTGGAGGTAGATCGGTAGCCAGGGTATAATAGGGCCTGCAACATCCCTTGCCGCTCACTCGAACGGGACAAGAGCACGCATATCGTCCGAGTAAAGGGCGTAAACACCTGTTACTTCTTTCTCACCCAACCACCCGTTCTTCTCCATTTTTGGATAATCTCACTACTGGAATCTGGATCTCGGTGTGTGTTTTTTACTTGGGCCAATCGTCCACGAGGATTATTTCTCGCTCTTGTGTACATAGAGCGACAAATTACTCCAGCCCCATATGAAGCAGCAAGGTAGGAAAGAATGCATCTTCTATCGCGGTCAACATTACCTTCTATAAATGGTGCTGTCTTTATGAAGGGTTCCCTCATTTTTGCGATTCGTGCGGGCAAAGCAAAGTTTCTCTCACTTATGAAGCACTGGTAGGATATTGAATTGAATTTTCACCGGGAAAAGTAATAGAATGTGAGTGTGTGTGTGCGTGTGTGTGCGCTCCGTCAGGGTGCGAGCGATCGCAGATGAGTGGAATCGAGTGTGCGATATGATTGCAGAAATACAAAGCAAATTGAAACAGAGAATCGGAGAATGTAGGAGGCCGATGCAGCCATATCTCTGCTAATTGGCTGCAACGAGAAACAGGCTTTGAAGATTAATGCTTTATTGGAGTGAGCCATCAGGCATAAGGCATCAGGCATAAGGCATCTCCTTAATTCTTGATTCATTTAGTTGCTTCACTTACGCGCCGGGATTGCCAAGCAATTAATACACTCTCTGGCGTCTAATTGAAATTGTCTTGTTGCTTTTCAGGAAAAGGAAGAGGTAGATTCAAGGGAATGACAGGAAGGCACAACGCGGTAGGGAGGGGCTCCTGTCTCCTAGTTATTGCGTTGTCCCTTTGCCTATTTGGTAGCAACAGCTTGGTTCTAGGAGATCCAGAGCCTATTCCCGCGGAATTACTCTACAGCGACACTAGTCTCGTGAATGACGCTGAGAACCTCGTAAGTAAAGAGAAGCTTCCCTTTCTTCGCGCTTCTTTTTTCGAGTTCCATCATCGGATTCTTGACTGCTCAACACAGATTCTTCTCAACAAGTTGAACCAGGTGATGAAAGAAGAGAGGGAGGACATGGCAGAACGGGAAAAGGCATTGAATGATGTGCAAATGGTTATACAGTCCCTACTCGAAGCAAGAGCCAACGTACAGGCCAAGCAGAATGATTTCTCGGCAGAAGAACTCGTTCCGCCGAGTGCGGTCATTAATCAACCTCCCCATTCGGGGAAACGAACGGCGATCAGTTGTAAGTAATCCGATTGTAGTTTGCCCATTTCTTCCCAACCGTAGCTATACATATGTAAGTACATATGTCCGCAATGAAGCGCATTCGGTAAACTTGCCGAAATAATAAGTCGGCGAGAAATCGCAAGTTTGGAACAATAGATAGGATAAAGAAGGGGCTGCGGGCCAGGTAGGGGCGGGGCGGGGCGGGGCGGGCGGAGCGGAGCGGCAGAGGGGCCGAGGGCAATACGAAGAAGCGAACAGGAGCATGGAAACATTGCCGAAGGCGAATTTCAGTAAACAAATGAACATTTGACTTTCGATTAATTGTACCAGTTGACTCGCGATGACCAGCTGACGTCAGGCAGGAACGCCTGGCTTATCGGGATGATAAACTACGTCGTTCGGCAATCCCAAGAGAGAGAGAGAGAGAGTAGCGTCATTCATGAGAACATATGGACATACAGTTAGCGCGGGCATAATCTCTCATATTTTCTAATATCCTCGCCGGCTTGGTGTACCATCGAACCAAGTTGTTGCCGAACCAGAACAATTAAGAGCCTCTTTATTTTCTGCCTTTCAGATATGACCCTGTGCCACTTCAAGATCTGTAACATGGGACGCAAACGGCAGTTAAGCAAATAAAGCCAATATCTCTACGATAGAATCTACAGACATCGGAGGGAAATGAACAACGTGTCCTCTGCCGTGTGGTGTATCCTCTTCTTCCATTTCGTCTTTCCGCAGCAGTCCTACTTGTTGCTTTCTCTTTAATTCTTTACTTCGAAGCCGCTAATTCTTTCATTTGCTACATGTGTGTTTCACTTGTTTACAACAAGTTGAAGAACGACATTGTTAAGCAATAGTATATGAAATGGAAGCAGAAAGGAGAATCATCCTCAATCGGTCGAGAGCTCAATGATGTAGTACAAGGTGTGAATTGCGATAGTCTCGCTTTTCGAAATAGTTGCGACCTGTATTTCCTTTTTTCTTCTTCTGCTTCTGCTTCTTCTTCTTCTTCTTCTTCTTCGTTTTGCCTTCTCGTAAGGATAGTAGACAGCAAGAGAACAGCATTAATTAATATAGTCGAGCAGACAATCGGTGCCTCTTTGTTATTCACTGAGCGCATCGAATGGGATTTCTGAGAAATGTAAATAATACAAGTGCCGTCAGACGAAGTTACATCGTTGCATTTCTAGCCTAGTATACTAATGATAAGACTCGCATATGCATGCACTTACCGACAACAGCTATCCGTTCGATTCGCCGATTCGCATTTACAGAAATTCGTTAACGTTTTTGTAATTGTTTGGAGGGCCGACTTCTTCTGTCTCCCAAAGTAAATGCACGGCCCTTCTCTTACGTATATTTATATATCTTCTTCTCAACTACTGTTATTTCCTATCTTCCCTTTTTCTTCAGAATACGTTATTGCATTTCTTTAATTTCATTTTACAAGTTTGACAAGTTTTACAAACCTAGCATTCAGAGTAATAGTTAAAGTAAGATTGGAATAATTGATTGTAGTTAAGAAGTAACGAAGAAGAAACCTGCATAGTTGATAATAATGAGTAAAACACTATCATTTTCTTTGCATGCACTGTACGTGTGTGCGCGTGTGTGCGCGTGTGTGTGAGAACGAGAGGGACACAGAGAGAGGAGAGAGAGAGAGAGAGAGAGCGCGAGAAAGAAAGAGCGAGGGCGGCGGCAGGGCTGGGGAGTAAAGCGAAGCAAAGTAAAGTAAAGGAAAGGAAAGCAAAGCATAGTAAAGATATTTATACTTTTCTGTATTGTATGATTGGGCAAGAAGAAAGGAGAGCTGAGGACGGTTATTAGAGGAGAGATGAAAACGGAAGGGATACAATTACTAGACTTGTGTACGAGTAATTTAAATATTTTGGACGAGCCGTCGACAGGACATCGATTCGGTGACAAAGATTTATTTATTGTCTAGATTTAAGCGATAGTAGTCGACAATAAGAATTTGTTTTATTGCTCCTTCTCCATTTTCATTTACAAGTGAGTGTTTTTGTTTTTCTTGAAACGCAGGTAGCAAGACGGATGAAAAGTAGGAAAAGCAGGGGGAATGAATGAGCCCTCTCATCAATATTACTTTTCTTACAGTGATTCATATGTTGTTCTCCTTTTTTCTGTTTCTACCGAAGAAACTTAGCAACTGTAATGAGATGCAAGTATTATTATTGCAAGATGGTATTTCATCTTTATAGGTAGAATTTGCAATATAAATCTCATTCACGTTTTTAATGGTGTCGTTATTATAATCACTATTAATGTTGTTCTATTTTAGTAACAGTGTAGATTACTAAATGATTTGGCTGAGGCGATGAGGATTATGAATATTAGTATGGAATCGTAATAATAGTTTGTAGGTTGAGGTGTAATTTGGAAAATTCAATAAATCTAGATGAATATGAGTACATCGAGTATGTTGAAAGTAGATTGAATTGAGATGTATTTTCTTGTATGTACCGAAGTCTTTGGTGTTAGCTTTGTTTTTGGCGGAATGGCCGAATGAATGAAATTTTGTAAGTGTGTGTGTGTGTTGGTGGGGGGTAATAGGAAATATAATCTCTTCCCTGTGTATCTGAGTTCGTACTAAATATGTTTGTGAGGAATTCAGTAATAGATTCATTGGGTTTAGTACTAGAGGAAGATAGCATTTAGTAAAATTTAGTAGTTATTGAATCTGGGCACAGAGTAGGCGAATCAGAATTGATTTTTGATAAGAGTAGTGAGAAGGACGGCGCGTCTTTTAGCCAAGAACCGAAGGCCGAAGTCAGTATTTTACCATCGAATGATCGGTAATACCGACATTGCGTAGTGGTTTTGGTAGCCGAGTAATGTCACTAGTGTCGTGTGTTGCTGATCATAGAGGCGTCGTGGCATTATAATTGGGTCAGGGTGGGGGTTAAGAGAGTTTTGGACTTTTGAAAGCAGTGTCTGCCAGGTGAGGGTCCCCACACGCGCTTCTTTCCCTTTCCCTTTCCACTAGCGGGTAACCTACCTGGGGAAGTGAAGGGTTACTGACTACCTGACTATCTTACCCCTCTCTTCCCCACTCTACCCCCTCAGGAGATAGGTAAACGCTCCCCCCTCCTCTTTTCCATACCCTTTGGCTCTTTGCCTACCCGACGACCGCCATTACGTCCATGCAGTCGTGGTGGCACCCTGGTGCGATACACTTGGGCGGCAACGTCCGAGATCCCTTCTTTGTGCGCTGTTATAATTTCTAATCCAGTCCAAACCAGTCCTAACCAGTTCTAATAATTTCTAATCCAGTACAAACCACTTCTAATCATTTCTAATCCAGTCCTATCGATTTCTAATCATTGCTAATCCAGTCCAAACCACTTCTAATCATTGCTAATCCAGTCCTAACCACTTATAATCAATGCTAATCCAGTCCTAACCGCTTCTAATCATTGCTAATCCAGTCCTAACCGCTTCTAATCATTGCTAATCCAGTCCAAACAAGTTCTAATCATTTCTAATAATTTCTAATCCAGCCCAAACCAGTCCTAACCAGTTCTAATCATTTCTTATCCAGTCCAAACCACTTCTAATAATTTCTAATCCAGTCCAAACCAGTCCTAACCAGTTCTAATAATTTCTAATCCAGTACAAACCACTTCTAATCATTTCTAATCCAGTCCTATCTATTTCTAATCATTGCTAATCCAGTCCAAACCACTTCTAATCATTGATAATCCAGTCCTAACCACTTATAATCAATGCTAATCCAGTCCTAACCGCTTCTAATCATTGCTAATCCAGACCTAACCGCTTCTAATCATTGCTAATCCAGTCCTAACCACCTCCAATCATTGCTAATCCAGTCCTAACCACCTCCAATCATCGCTAATCCAGTCCTAACCACCTCCAATCATCGCTAATCCAGTCCTAACTATTTCTAACCACTTCTAATCATTGCTAATCCAGCCCTAACTATTTCTAATCATTTCTAATAATTTCTAATACAGTCCTAACTATTTCTAATCATTTCTAATCATTTCCAATCCAGTCCTAACCACTTCTAATCACTGCCAATCCAGTCCTAACCAACTGCAATCATCGCTAATCCAGTCCTAACCAACTGCAATCATCGCTAATCCAGTCCTAACCAACTGCAATCATCGCTAATCCAGTCCTAACCAACTGCAATCATCGCTAATCCAGTCCTAACCAACTGCAATCATCGCTAATCCAGTCCTAACCAACTGCAATCATCGCTAATCCAGTCTTAACCAACTGCAATCATCGCTAATCCAGTCCTAACCAACTGCAATCATCGCTAATCCAGTCCTAACCAACTGCAATCATCGCTAATCCAGTCCTAACCAACTCCAATCATCGCTAATCCAGTCCTAACCAACTCCAATCATCGCTAATCCAGTCCTAACCAACTACAATCAACGCTAATCCAGTCCTAACCAACTACAATCATCGCTAATCCAGTCCTAACCAACTACAATCATCGCTAATCCAGTCCTAACCAACTCCAATCATCGCTAATCCAGTCCTAACCAACTGCAATCATCGCTAATCCAGTCCTAACCAACTGCAATCATCGCTAATCCAGTCCTAACCAACTGCAATCATCGCTAATCCAGTCCTAACCAACTGCAATCATCGCTAATCCAGTCCTAACCAACTACAATCATCGCTAATCGAGTCCTAACCAACTACAATCATCGCTAATCCAGTCCTAACCACCTCCAATCATCGCTAATCCAGTCCTAACCACCTCCAATCATCGCTAATCCAGTCCTAACCAACTGCAATCATCGCTAATCCAGTCCTAACCAACTGCAATCATCGCTAATCCAGTCCTAACCAACTACAATCATCGCTAATCTAGTCCTAACCAACTACAATCATCGCTAATCCAGTCCTAACCACCTCCAATCATCGCTAATCCAGTCCTAACCACCTCCAATCATCGCTAATCCAGTCCTAACTATTTCTAACCACTTCTAATCATTGCTAATCCAGCCCTAACTATTTCTAATCATTTCTAATAATTTCTAATCCAGTCCTAACTATTTCTAATCATTTCTAATCATTTCCAATCCAGTCCTAACCATTTCTAATCACTGCCAATCCAGTCCTAACCAACTCCAATCATCGCTAATCCAGTCCTAACCAACTACAATCATCGCTAATCCAGTCCTAACCAACTACAATCATCGCTAATCCAGTCCTAACCAACTCCAATCATCGCTAATCCAGTCCTAACCAACTACAATCATCGCTAATCCAGTCCTAACCAACTACAATCAACGCTAATCCAGTCCTAACCAACTACAATCATCGCTAATCCAGTCCTAACCAACTACAATCATCGCTAATCCAGTCCTAACCAACTCCAATCATCGCTAATCCAGTCCTAACCAACTACAATCATCGCTAATCCAGTCCTAACCAACTGCAATCATCGCTAATCCAGTCCTAACCAACTACAATCATCGCTAATCCAGTCCTAACCAACTGCAATCATCGCTAATCCAGTCCTAACCAACTGCAATCATCGCTAATCCAGTCTTAACCAACTGCAATCATCGCTAATCCAGTCCTAACCAACTGCAATCATCGCTAATCCAGTCCTAACCAACTGCAATCATCGCTAATCCAGTCCTAACCAACTCCAATCATCGCTAATCCAGTCCTAACCAACTCCAATCATCGCTAATCCAGTCCTAACCAACTACAATCAACGCTAATCCAGTCCTAACCAACTACAATCATCGCTAATCCAGTCCTAACCAACTACAATCATCGCTAATCCAGTCCTAACCAACTCCAATCATCGCTAATCCAGTCCTAACCAACTGCAATCATCGCTAATCCAGTCCTAACCAACTGCAATCATCGCTAATCCAGTCCTAACCAACTGCAATCATCGCTAATCCAGTCCTAACCAACTGCAATCATCGCTAATCCAGTCCTAACCAACTACAATCATCGCTAATCGAGTCCTAACCAACTACAATCATCGCTAATCCAGTCCTAACCACCTCCAATCATCGCTAATCCAGTCCTAACCACCTCCAATCATCGCTAATCCAGTCCTAACCAACTGCAATCATCGCTAATCCAGTCCTAACCAACTGCAATCATCGCTAATCCAGTCCTAACCAACTACAATCATCGCTAATCTAGTCCTAACCAACTACAATCATCGCTAATCCAGTCCTAACCACCTCCAATCATCGCTAATCCAGTCCTAACCACCTCCAATCATCGCTAATCCAGTCCTAACTATTTCTAACCACTTCTAATCATTGCTAATCCAGCCCTAACTATTTCTAATCATTTCTAATAATTTCTAATCCAGTCCTAACTATTTCTAATCATTTCTAATCATTTCCAATCCAGTCCTAACCATTTCTAATCACTGCCAATCCAGTCCTAACCAACTCCAATCATCGCTAATCCAGTCCTAACCAACTACAATCATCGCTAATCCAGTCCTAACCAACTACAATCATCGCTAATCCAGTCCTAACCAACTCCAATCATCGCTAATCCAGTCCTAACCAACTACAATCATCGCTAATCCAGTCCTAACCAACTACAATCAACGCTAATCCAGTCCTAACCAACTACAATCATCGCTAATCCAGTCCTAACCAACTACAATCATCGCTAATCCAGTCCTAACCAACTCCAATCATCGCTAATCCAGTCCTAACCAACTACAATCATCGCTAATCCAGTCCTAACCAACTGCAATCATCGCTAATCCAGTCCTAACCAACTACAATCATCGCTAATCGAGTCCTAACCAACTACAATCATCGCTAATCCAGTCCTAACCACCTCCAATCATCGCTAATCCAGTCCTAACCACCTCCAATCATCGCTAATCCAGTCCTAACCACCTCCAATCATCGCTAATCCAGTCCTAACTATTTCTAACCACTTCTAATCATTGCTAATCCAGCCCTAACTATTTCTAATCATTTCTAATAATTTCTAATCCAGTCCTAACTATTTCTAATCATTTCTAATCATTTCCAATCCAGTCCTAACCATTTCTAATCACTGCCAATCCAGTCCTAACCAACTCCAATCATCGCTAATCCAGTCCTAACCAACTACAATCATCGCTAATCCAGTCCTAACCAACTACAATCATCGCTAATCCAGTCCTAACCAACTACAATCATCGCTAATCCAGTCCTAACCAACTCCAATCATCGCTAATCCAGTCCTAACCAACTACAATCATCGCTAATCCAGTCCTAACCAACTACAATCATCGCTAATCCAGTCCTAACCAACTACAATCATCGCTAATCCAGTCCTAACCAACTACAATCATCGCTAATCCAGTCCTAACCACTTCTAGTCATTGCCAATCCAGCCGTAATCGGTTAGGTCTGGGTTAGGTCTGGGTTAGGTCTGGGTTAGGTCTGGGTTAGGTCTGGGTTAGGTCTGGGTTAGGTCTGGGTTAGGTCTGGGTTAGGTCTGGGTTAGGTCTGGGTTAGGTCTGGGTTAGGTCTGGGTTAGGTCTGGGTTAGGTCTGGGTTAGGTCTGGGTTAGGTCTGGGTTAGGTCTGGGTTAGGTCTGGGTTAGGTCTGGGTTAGGTCTGGGTTAGGTCTGGGTTAGGTCTGGGTTAGGTCTGGGTTAGGTCTGGGTTAGGTCTGGGTTAGGTCTGGGTTAGGTCTGGGTTAGGTCTGGGTTAGGTCTGGGTTAGGTCTGGGTTAGGTCTGGGTTAGGTCTGGGTTAGGTCTGGGTTAGGTCTGGGTTAGGTCTGGGTTAGGTCTGGGTTAGGTCTGGGTTAGGTCTGGGTTAGGTCTGGGTTAGGTCTGGGTTAGGTCTGGGTTAGGTCTGGGTTAGGTCTGGGTTAGGTCTGGGTTAGGTCTGGGTTAGGTCTGGGTTAGGTCTGGGTTAGGTCTGGGTTAGGTCTGGGTTAGGTCTGGGTTAGGTCTGGGTTAGGTCTGGGTTAGGTCTGGGTTAGGTCTGGGTTAGGTCTGGGTTAGGTCTGGGTTAGGTCTGGGTTAGGTCTGGGTTAGGTCTGGGTTAGGTCTGGGTTAGGTCTGGGTTAGGTCTGGGTTAGGTCTGGGTTAGGTCTGGGTTAGGTCTGGGTTAGGTCTGGGTTAGGTCTGGGTTAGGTCTGGGTTAGGTCTGGGTTAGGTCTGGGTTAGGTCTGGGTTAGGTCTGGGTTAGGTCTGGGTTAGGTCTGGGTTAGGTCTGGGTTAGGTCTGGGTTAGGTCTGGGTTAGGTCTGGGTTAGGTCTGGGTTAGGTCTGGGTTAGGTCTGGGTTAGGTCTGGGTTAGGTCTGGGTTAGGTCTGGGTTAGGTCTGGGTTAGGTCTGGGTTAGGTCTGGGTTAGGTCTGGGTTAGGTCTGGGTTAGGTCTGGGTTAGGTCTGGGTTAGGTCTGGGTTAGGTCTGGGTTAGGTCTGGGTTAGGTCTGGGTTAGGTCTGGGTTAGGTCTGGGTTAGGTCTGGGTTAGGTCTGGGTTAGGTCTGGGTTAGGTCTGGGTTAGGTCTGGGTTAGGTCTGGGTTAGGTCTGGGTTAGGTCTGGGTTAGGTCTGGGTTAGGTCTGGGTTAGGTCTGGGTTAGGTCTGGGTTAGGTCTGGGTTAGGTCTGGGTTAGGTCTGGGTTAGGTCTGGGTTAGGTCTGGGTTAGGTCTGGGTTAGGTCTGGGTTAGGTCTGGGTTAGGTCTGGGTTAGGTCTGGGTTAGGTCTGGGTTAGGTCTGGGTTAGGTCTGGGTTAGGTCTGGGTTAGGTCTGGGTTAGGTCT
>OZ030388.1:0-47500 GCA_964023945.1 Ectemnius cavifrons
AACCTTGTCAAAATCATTTAAAAAATTACCAAAAATAGAAATGGATATCATTGGTAAACGAAAGCCAAGTTTTCATTCAAAGATATCTTGAGTTAACTCGCATTAGCAATTAACAATAAATTCACAATAAATTAGCGATTAACAATAATAAAAAAAACTTGGCGTGTGCGCGCTTCATTCAAGGCACTTGCTCTGGTAATATTGCTGGAAAACTGTCAAAGAAATATATTCGAGACGAATTGAGAACCTACTTTTCTGTGTAGTATATAATATGTGATTGAACTGTAAATGTAAGATTTCTTAGGATTTTATATTGTAGTAAACTGAATGTTAGATTTAAATTAGTTTCTCATTGGTTTCTTACCTCGCAATGAAGCGCGCACACGCCAAGTTTTTTTTATTATTGTTAATCGCTAATTTATTGTGAATTTATTGTTAATTGCTAATGCGAGTTAACTCGAGATATCTTTGAATGAAAACTTGGCTTTCGTTTACCAATGATATCCATTTCTATTTTTGGTAATTTTTTAAATGATTTTGACAAGGTTGGTGGGTTGGGGAGCCGGGATGGCGGAGGGGGTGGGGGGGCGGACTACTTGGCGTTTTATTCATTTTAATGGTTTCGGGGGGATTTCAATTCTTTTTGTTAGTTAATCGGTAAAATAATAATATAATTTGTTATTACCCATTTTACAAGTTTAATACTTCAACAATGTGACAAATAGGAGGAAGGTACAACTTATCTGTATAATGTAACATACGAAGCGTTGGTCTTAATTAGATGCAATTCAAGGGCATGCTATCTATTGGCAACTCATATGTATTTGCCCAACAAATTTGGAGTCCTTTGCTTAAATTATACATTCTCTCTTCATTCAACAGATGTGAAAAGTGTACAACTTGTCAAATGTGTAGGCTAAGAACCACTTAGGTGACAGGTTTAAAATTTGATGAGCAAATACTGATTTCCCACGACTAGTATACCCCTAAATTAATGTTACGATGAGGCTCAGCACTTAATAAGTTCTATTAATTCTCTTATTCGATACATTTGCAGTGTCAAGTTTGACAAGGGCTTACCCAAGAACCACCTCAGTGACAGATTTCAAACTTGCTGAACAGATACATCATTCAAATACTACAAAAGTGAAAGATTTAATTAATACTTCAACAATGTGACAAGGACACATCTTGGCTGTATAATGTAACATACAAAGCATTGGACTTAATTATATGGAATTCAAAGGCATGCTATCTACTGGCAATTCATATTCGTCCAACAAATTTGGAGTCCTTCGCTTAAATTTGTGAAGTGTGAAACTTGTTAAATGTGGAGCTAAGAACCACTTAAGCGACAGGTTTACAATTTGATGAGTAGATACTGATACTGATACAACTTAGGAACATGCCGCCATTACCAATCAGTATTTGCTAAATACATTTCAGATCTTTGGCTTAAGTAATTCTCAAGCTACACATTTGACATGTTTAATATTTCAACAATATGACGAATAAGAGGAGGATGCAGCTTATTTGTATGATGTGTTACGTTCAGAACCGAAGGACGTAACAAATATAATATATGAAGTGTTGGACTTCATTATATGGAGTTCAAAAGCATGCAATCTACTGGCAATTCATATTCGTCTAACAAATTGGGAGTCCTTCGCTTAAATTATACATCCTCACCTCATTCGACACATGTGAAAAGTGTGGAACTTGTCAAATGTATAGGCTAAGAACGACTTAAGCGACATGCTTCAAACTTGATGAGCACTACTAATTTTCCACGACTAGTATGCCCTAAATTAATATTACAATTAGGCTCAACACTTAATAAGTTCTATTAATTCTCTTATTCAACACATTTGTAATGTCAAATTTGACAAGGGCGTACCCAAGAACTAGTTCAATTATACATGTCAAACTTGCTGAACAGATACATTATTCAAAACTACAGAAGTCAAAGATCTAAAGTTTACTGAGTAAATACTGATTACTAGTAAAGTTCGTAGTTCAGAAATCATTTACATGAAAGACCTGAAGTATCACTTGGTGAACAAATTGTTGCTTTTTCATTTAAGTGGGTCCTGGTTATGCACTTGGCAACTTTGGTAGTCTATAATTGTACTGAATAAGAGGATATTGCTTAACAGTGTTAGATTGAGTAGGGTCATAAAGCTGTACCAATAAGAGAATAAAACTGTTAAATTTGTCGGATATCCTCGCGTAACATATTGCTGTCATAAAATAGCCTACATAACCAACCACTCGAACGTCAAGGAAATAAGACATCTACCCATCTCGTGTTAGTTAGTCTCTTTCTACATGTCTAGCATCTCTCTCTAACATCATCTCACATCTGCCACCTAGCGTGGAAAATATGTGACCTACATTTTTGGTCTGAATCTTCTTCTGAATTGTTTTCGCACGAGAAAATAAGAGGAGGAAATTCATATCTCTTGAACGCATGGACCAATTTCCTTGCCGTTTAGCTTATTGGATTCAGAAAAATAAATTAGGCTATGCTTGATTCATAAGTTATGCCTACAAGCTGTAACTTTTTCGGAAATCGAGGTGAAAGTCTTATATCTTTTACTCCCCCCAAAAACGTTAAAATGTAAAAAGGCGTCAAGTAGTTTTGTTCCACTTCCCGAAAAGCATCCAATAACCCAAAAAAGTATTCCGCATTTAAAAGAAATCCTACACAAAAACAATCCTTTTACTCCCCCAAAAACATTAAAATGAAAAAAAAGTGTCAAGTATTTTTGTCCCTTACCCCAATTCTTAAATGAACGACCAAAAAACATGAAATCCGTCCAAAAACATTAAAATGTAAAAAAAAGCGCCAATTAGTCTTGTCCCTCACCTCAAAAAAGATCTTACCTCACAAAAAAAACTGCTACATTCCACAAAAATACCACAAAAATAACAAAAATGTAAATCGATATCATTGGAATGCCAAGTCCTGACTCAAACACTCTAATCCCACAACAGAATTTAATGGTAGTGCAGGGAACACAAATATTGTGCTTAATTGAATGAATATTTAAAAAAAATGTCATACAGAACTTACAGAACAAAATATTCTACGAACAATCAACAACAGGAACAGGATGTGAAAACCAAACTTCACTTAGGAATATAAAACAAAACATATGTTAAACAATCGTGAAAATTAAATTAAAAAATATATCTCTTCTGTTCATTTAATTTATCAACGAAAACGTAATACTTGGCCCGCCCGGTTCTTCACAAATCCAGTTTCAAGTTTTTCACACGGCAAACGAATGGAATCACGCGAAAATGCGTGGTCACCTCATCACAATGTTAAAATCCCATATTATTGAGCATTTCCAGCAAGATTCAGCACACTGTACTCTTGTGAAAGTTTTGCCATTGCTGATAGTACAGACAAAAAGGCAGAGAGCAAAAGAGGCGCGATTAATTCGATTTCATGAAAAAGAAATCGAAGTTGCGCCCACAGAAACAGTTTGCCTAATATCTCCATCAAGTAACACTAATGATGAGGAAAAGGCATTGTCAGCACAATGCGATATCAGGAGACTCGGTAGAGTCTCGCGCCAAGTAGTAGTTATATATATAATACAGCGCGCGACTACCGAGGATACTTATCCCGAAGTGTAGCGGTTTTCGTCCGCTATAAAACTTTCACCTCGATTTATGGAAAAGTTACAGCTCCAAGGATTTATTTCTGAATTTTGTATTTTTTCGTTGATTTTTCTGAATCGAATGAGCCAAGAATCAAGCGAATCGGTTCAGTCGTTCAAGAGATATCGATTTCTCCTGCGTATTCTTCTCGTGAAAACGGCAAGGCAAATTAAGATTCATCAGGGGAACTAATTCCTAAAAATGTGGCTTTCACTTTTCTCATACGAGATGGCAGCAAACGAAAATATCGTATTTACGTTACCGATCTAGAATCTGTAATCTGTGTCATACCGACACATTGGTTAAGCCGGCTATGCCATGGCTGGTTATGTGTCATAATGGTTATGTGACACAGTCCAATTTTATTATTTTATTTTATTCCAGATTCCATGCTTTTATTTAGTTAATAAAGGAGTATAGTGTCCTTGCCCCTGTCCCTGTAATCTTGTCATCATTAAGAATTATGAAGTGTCAAATGTGTTTGGTGAACGAGTGCTGATTACCAATAGTTAAAATTGTCAAGAGTGTAGCATATTTATCTTTAAAGCAATATTAGCAATTATTTATTTACAGTTCAAGGGAATGCTCGGTATTAGTAATCAGTACTTGCTCAAACTAATCTTAGCACTTTAGGTTTGCGCTCTGTCAGCTAGGTATTTGACAGTCAGGAATAATTAGTAAAGTGTTAAGTCCAATCATTTAAAATTTCAATATATTATAGCTATTGGGAATCTCTCTTCTGCTACTCTGACTCATTATTTGATTTAACGCTATGTAATTATAATATATAAACCAAGCAGAATGCTCATAGGCAATCTAATTTAGTTGTATTATGATCATGACTGTCAAGTTCATAGCTCAAGGAACACTTCAGCTAAAGAATAAAATGAATCAAGCATGCAATAATTATCAATCATGTGTCATTGAGCGATATACTAGCTATTGATAATCAGTACTTGCTTAGTAAATTTCATTACTTTAGGTTTGCGCTTCGTCAGCTAGGTATTTGACAGTCAGGAATAATTTGTAAAGTGTTAAGTCCAATCATTTAAAATTTCAATATACAGGGTGTAAACATGATAGCTCCCGGCGCTTTCACGGGAGGTAGAGGGGAACATTCTAAGCATTTCGAGTTCATATTATCATGTCCGATATTTATTGGTTTGGTTGTTATAACATGTTAAAAGTACAGAGGCTATCTTCGATCCCGTTGCTAGGAACGTCCCATAAATTCGCATGTGTATGCCTCGGTGCCATTAGAGGTAACACCTCGAAAAACGACTCGATCCCCTGATTGGCTTACTTAATAACTAGTATTTTCGCTCTGACTGGACGATCTTTGCGGAACCGGTAGTCCGCAAACTGAGTGGGATGACCCCAGCGTAGCAGTGGGGTGTAATATGATGCTTTCGAAAAAAATTAGGCCTGCCTGTCGCGTCAGACAAGGGGGCCGTTCTTATCTCTCTCTGGTCAGGGGTGGACCCCATTTCTTCGATTCCCGCCTCGTTGATCTTCGTGCTTTGGATCTCAATCCGCTGCGTTCGCCTATTAAGAAACGACACTTTCTCGGGCCAACTTTTCTTTAAAAAATCATATCTTCGCGACTATACGAGATATCGAGTTACGGCAAACGGCATATTATTCGAAAAACGTCAGACTTTCATTTTAAAAAAGACAAGCACTGAGAGTGGAAAGATGCTTGATGTTTATTGGAAACAATTACAATTAAATAAAATTATTATAATTGAAACATCTTTTGCGTACCTCGGGTATTTTTTTTATGAAAGTTTGATGTTTTCTAAATAATATGCCGCTTGCCGATACCTCGTATAGTCGCGGTGTCATGATTTTGTAAAGAAAAATTGACCCGAAAAAGTGTCGTTTGGAGTAGTGGGTTACGATATTATTACATAACTAAATAAGTCCATGGTGCACCAAAAGGAAATTTAGAGGCTCTTTAGAAAACACCCCGATGCATCTGTTACGAGCCAGGCTTTGCGAGTCCTAAAATATGCTCTAAGATCGTTAAACCTTACTATGGCTCGCCGGATACACCTCGAGCGGTAAAGATGTATCCTCGTGGGATCTTTTGTTATTCTTTTCCTTGTTATGCTTATTTGAAACAAGGTTGACCAAACAGGAATTCAGTAATGATGACACAAATGCTTTCTTAATGAAAACTAGAATAATGTAATATATTCTGAATGAACAAATAATACAAACACAAAATATACAATGAGAGTTTCTGTGGTTTTGAGATGTTGTTACAAAATTATATGAGTTCGTTTTACGTTACGATTTGAACGGGGGAAAAACTAACGAAAGAACTGTGACTTGCCTAACGATCGCGATGAGACACGATGTACGTACGGTAATTGTGACTGCTTCGAAGGAGACTAGTGCTCGATCTACTACGGTGTTCTTCGCTGGTCCGATTGACAGAGCTTCGCCGTCGATGAGAGTTTGGAACTGATTCCCCCTTTGCTCCAGAAATTAAGGGTTTATATACCCGAAAAATCCAGTGAAAAGGGGCATAGGTAGGGATAGAGACGCCAGAAGTCTGAGACTACGCTGGAGTTCTAAGAATTTATGAGATGCACTAAGTGCACAGCTGCAGAGTTCGTTAAGAGCACGCTGTGATGATCCCTAACGAAGGATTGTGTTTTTGAGATAAGACGGAACGAAAGAGTCGAAGTCACAGTTTTAAGGCTCGAAAAATACGCATGGGAAAACTATGTAGGAGACTAGCGAGTTAAAATTATTGAATCTACGTGTGACATAAGGCTAAGAAAAGTAGTCCGATGAGGATGAATATGTAACACAGTATAGGGCTATTACTCGCTAAGTCATCACATTGCATGCCCATACATACACTTTCCCACAATGTGCTTTTCTCTAAAAAAAAAAAATACCCGAAGAATACAGAAGTTGTTTGAATTGTCTATTTTTATTAGTCAGAAATTCAATTTCTCTTGAACCTACCTGCCCACAAAACCGGAAAAGTAGCCTAGCTTTTTATAAGCGGCAGCACGGTACTTACCCTGGCAGTGTTAGAGATAGCAATTTTTCAGGAACTTGAGAATGTTTTCGCATACGTCAAAAATGTATAGCTACCAACAATTCCATTTTACGGGGATCGTAAAGGCTTTTCTACCGGCTTAGAAAATCTTTCAATTACTTTTGTACAGGGTCTCGGAAATTGGAAGTACGGGGAATTGCATAGGAAAAGGAAGTTTTTGGAATGCTATTACTTTTTAGGATAATATCGTAAATCATCATCGGGTTTCGAGATGGCAGTCGTGCATAAGATCCAAAGCACGAAGATCAACGAGGCGGGAATCGAAGAAATGGGGTCCACCCCTGACCAGAGAGAGATAAGAACGGCGCCCTTGTCTGATGCGGCAGACAGGCCTAATTTTTTTCGATGGCATCATATTACACCCCACTGCTATGCTGGGGTCATCCCACTCAGTTCGCGGACTACGGATTCCGCAAAGATCGTTCCACCAGACCGAAAATACTATAGTAGTTATTAAGTAAGCCAATCAGGGGATCGGGTCGTTTTTCGAGGTATTACCTCTAATGGCACCGAGGCATACACATGCGAATTTATGGGACGTTCCTAGCAACGGGATCGAAGATAGCCTCTGTACTTTTAACATGTTATAACAACCAAACCAATAAATATTGGACATGATAATACGAACTCGAAATGCTTAGAATGTTCCCCTCTACCTCCCCTGAAAGCGCCGAGAGCTATCATGTTTACACCCTGTATTGTAGACTGAAATCTTCCTGCAGGCTGATAGTGTCAGCCAAGAGTCAATTCCGTAGAGTCAGATTTTGCGAATCTTGTAAATCATTAGCGCCGGTCAACTGCGTCGAGTTATCGATCATCTCCATGTAACTTTCGACTTGTCCAACCTGCAACCACGTGCTTCACCCGAGGTTGCTGATGAACACCTTGAGCGAAGACCATTCTCTCTGCTTCATTGTCGGAATAAAACATTAAGTAACTCAATCCTGGCTTGTTCACTCGTGTCGAACCCCCGTGCTCTCCTTGTTGTCTGATCTAGCCGAAGCAATCTTGTCAGCCGCCTCGGGAGATTCTCTGTTGCCGTTCCTTAGCGCCTTATTTTTCGAGTGGCTGTTCGAGGCCAATTGTGTTGAAGTTTTGAGTGGCTGCTCGATGCCTATTTTGTTAAAGTTTTGTGTGGCTGTTCGATGCCGAAAGAATCTATTTGAGTGGCATCTCTGATGCCTGGCGCCCATTCCGGATTTGCTAAGGAATCGTAGGCTTCGAATCTCCTGAGCCGAAGTGTCGGGAAAATGATCGTGGAAGGAATAATCTAAAAGTTGGGAAATTCAGTTACCCTATTGAAATTTGCGGTTTCCAGTTAAAGTCCAGTTGATTACGAAACAAATAATAAATTTTCTTTTGGTTCAATTATTCTCGAGCCTTGCTTTCGAGCGAGACTCGAGAATATTTCATTATTTTCCTGATAGTATATAGGCGATCCCAACTGTGACCCTTGTTCGTAATAAGGTGTTAGAAGAACGTTTATTCTGGCCAATGTATAATAACCTGCATTATGATTGTGATACAATGAAGTAATGCAATTGTATTGTTTTTCGGTAATATTGATGTTTCAATATAATGCTACACATTTTCAGAGTAGTTGTCAAACGCAGTGGATTGTGATTCAAGCTTCTGTGCTATTGTTATCGTTTTATTAATAAAAGTGAACATCAACAATTCCAATTATGTTATAGATCCTCTAAAGTTGTGCATTTCATTTATTCTATAAGCGGATAAGGGACAGTTCATTTTCTAATTGTGGAGTATGTAGTTTCATAAAGTCTGAGAAACTTAGTCATATCCTTTCTACGTATGTATTTAGTTGAACTATAATTATTACACTGTCGCTTAATAATTGGAGTTTTACATATTTAGATTCAATGAAATTATAATAGGACCACTGAAACCCAAATATTCTTTCAGCATTATAGTGCTTGGTGTAGGATATCACAGTAGGGGCTATTTTTATCAAGATTTCCTCATGCTTTGTAATATAACTAATACACGGATCATAAAATTCTCTTTTTATTCAAAGGCGTGTCTCAGGATCTGTTACATTCTTATATTCTTATAGGTCCATCTAATCGAACTCTGTAGAATCCAAACTATTATGAAATTATATATTACGTCCAATTGAATTATCCAAAGTTCACCGAGCTTTTAGTTTTCTTACCCCATCTTTTGTAGAATACAGAAAATGTGACCGACTTCGAAAACTGACACAGTTCCAGAGAGCTGAAAACTAAAAGAGCTAAAAAGTAAAAAACAAGCAACACAAAAAATGTCCTGAAAAGTAAAAAATAACTTCTTGTTGTCATGGATACAGAAATTTGCATTAAGCCTAAATATTCTGCAACTTTTCGGAGGAGGCGCAAATATAAGTAAAATATTACTGGCAAATACTGGTGTGTCTTACCCGCGCTTATCCGTATTTTCTTTCTTACTCTTCCTCCCGCCTCTCAATCTCTCTCTCTCTTTCGATTTATCTCTATCCCTATATATCTACCTGTCCAACCACAGGACGACTTTAATGATTGACGAAAACAAAATGGTACACAGGAGAGTAACGATAGTTCTATTGGCTGCAGTGTTATACGTGTATGCGTATTTGCTAGATTAACCTACACCTATGAGATGTCGGAATTATTCGGAATTGTCGAATACCAGACCAGTTAATGTTAACAATATTAGCATATTCGATAGGGTATACTTCGCCCCTTCAATTTGTACATATATATGTACATACAGACCACGAGTATTTCCAGATTTGAGTGTGAGGATTTCGTGACTTTTGTAATATTTTACTTATATTTGCGCCGCCTCCGAAAAGTTGCAGAATATTTAGGCTTAATGCAAATTTCTGTATCCATGACAACAAGAAGTTATTTTTTACTTTTCAGGGCATTTTTTGTGTTGCTTGTTTTTTACTTTTCAGCTCTTTTAGTTTTCAGCTCTCTGGAACTCTGTCAGTTTTCGAAGTCGGTCACATTTAAAATTTTTTTTTTTTATTTAATGCTTTTTAGTATAGGAAATCAATAAATTGATGGTTCGTGGTCGATTTCATTTTGAATTTCATCGTTGCACTGGTGTAACAGTTACAGACGAAGAAATGTAGCCGAATTTGTTGAAGAAAGAAAAGTTTGTACATTCCGAAATTTATGCAAGAATGTTTACCGCGAGAACTATCGTTATAAGTTACCAATCGACAATGGAAAGTTCGGTGTTTATGCAATAACAGTTGTTAATGTTAAAGAATTTCGGACACATTTATATTGGGGCCAAAGTGCGAGCATCCTCTATAAAATATAAAAGGTTTCATCCCGATCAGTCCATCCATCTCAGAAATATCGCCGGACAAACGAAATTTGTAGTAGAAACATGAAAACAGCACGAAATTCGGTTTTTAAGCAATAACAATGGTTAATGTTAAACAATTTCGACAAAAATTATTTTGGGACCAAGCTGTGAGCATCCTCTATAAGATAGGCAAGGTTTCATCCCGATCGGTCCATCCATCTCAGAGTTCTCGCCGGACAAACATTAAAAAAAATAAAAATAAAACAAAATTAAAAAAAATATAGCGATCGAATTGAGTACTTCCTCCTTTTCGAAGTCGGTAAAAAGTTAAATAACTAACTATCCTTCATCTACGTAGCAAAAAACCTTTCCTACTATGCCAAAGGCTACGCATAGCTATATTTTTTTACATTATATAAGGGGATAGTATATTTAGAACACCAATTTTCTACAAACATTTGGTGTCATTAGCTCAACGCTAGTGGAAGACACAGACATTGAAAGACTAACTGTCCTGCATGTATATACATAGCAAATAACAAAAGGTCAAATAGTGTTCTTATACACTAATTACTCTTACAAAAACATTGATTACACATACACACACAAACGCACACACCCATACATTAAATTTTATAGTTTACATGGAACACATTTCCACCCGACTCTCCAAATATTGCACGTTTCCCTTCATCCTTCTTCCCACCACCACCCTTCCTCCCGCCACCTCCCTTCTTCCCACCACGACCCCTCTTCGCATCACTTCCCCTCCTCCCATCTCTTTCCCTTCTTCCATTTCCTTCCCTCCTCCCATCTTCTCCCCGCTGCCCATCGCCACCTCTTCCGCCTAAGCGGCCACTGCTTTGTCTGGGTTGGAAACGCATGGCCCGCATTTGTTGTTCCATGCGTCTGACCTGCAATATGAAAAGTAAAACAACATTACATATATGATTACTCGAACCATGAATCGGGAAAGAATTTATTGATAGGAGTGGTTACGTACTCTTTCCGCGGTGACAACCACCATGCGGTTAATATTTGCCCGCTCATCAGCCGGATGTTGTTGCTGGTCCTACTGCGGTTGTTGTTGTTGTTACTGGTCCTGCTGCGGTTGTTGTCGTTGTTGTTGCTGCTGCTGCTGCCGCTGCTGCTGTTCAGCGACAGGTGCAACCTGCCGCTCCTCCACCCTCCTTTCCTGTTCCCGTTCACCCCTTGAGCGGGAGCGCGGTCGATCGGCCCGCCGATCCGATCGTCGATTTGCCGGCCGCTCGCGGTGCCCGTCACGGGGAATAAAATCGCCCAGGACGGGCCACTCCCGTCGATCCAGGGAGTGAGCGCGGCAAATATCACCCTGGTTTTGTGCCATCTGAAATGAAAGAAAGTACACTTAGTATTGTTCGCAAAAGGAACTTATCCAGAGTGACCTTCGCGAATGTAAGATCTTGGTTTTGTCCTGTTTCTACGATGCTTTCTTGAATTGCCGCCAAACATCGGGGTAAACTCAGCGGCTTGTGCGAATTGAGACAGATTTTCCAAGAAAATCTGTCAAAAATTGCTGATATTTTGACACTCGTACACCGAATAACACAAGTGTCTATCATACACGCGTTTTCGCAGCCCAATGACTTCAAATGCACTGAACTTTGCATGGGCATTCCTTGCGAGCCCTCACGGTTTGTTTTGAATCGGGCGGTGACACTATACGAGGAATCGCACCCTCTCGATTCCGTTCACGCTTCCCCACTATCGGCGAACTGAACGATCTGTAGCCGATGCTGGGATTCTCTTGGTTCGTCAGTTCATTGTTCTGAGCGTTGCCCTGACGCGTGCGGTATTTCAGTGAATATCAGCATAGAGTCAGTGTTTCTTTTGTGCGAGTATTATAAGTGTTTTAGTTGTATATAAGCGTAATAGTGTAGGATAAGCGCGTTAGTTTAGTAGACTCAGTGTAGTGTTAGTTTTAATACTAATTATTGGATTAGCTTTCGTAAGTCTACAGATTACACATGGAACATCAATGCAACCAGAAGGAGAACAACGGCGATGTGCGCAGAAGCAAACGAGATTCGAAAGGAAAGGAAGGAAGCAAACGCCTGCGACTGAATACGAGACGTACATCCAGGCGTTCATTCCTGCGACAACTGTAAGTTTCATATCAGAAAGCAATATTGTCTTTTGTGCATCATCGGAGAGTCATGCTGCATCTTTATTTCCATATGTGCAGAAGTGACGGCGCACGCCTCAATACTGATTCATAATTGTTATCCAATTTAGAATTTAGTTCGTAATCGTTTTGTCAATGATACACTCTCCGATGATGCGCTGTCCGTCATTGTTCTTTCTTCGCTTGTCACGGCTCTTCCCCTCTCTCTCTCACACACACGCAACCCTCCCTTTCGTGATTGTCGCGCTGTCCCTCAAGCCGCTGACCGACCGTTTTCCAGCGGATAGCAATGCAATGTAATCGCCGTAGAACGCATGTGCGTAAACCCATGCGATTGGACTCTTACGAGGTCGGTCATTTTTCGATACAGCTTCCCAATTCGGTCAAATCAAAATCGGCGTATTGCTTTTTTCAACTGAAAAAGTATTATGGGAAGAATTGGGGACTTCTCACTTTTTGCGCAATAGTGCAAAACATTCGTATACCGTGTGTAATTGAATGACCGGCCGTTCCAATGAATCGAAGTATCAAAGTAAAGAGGGTATATTGTGATGCTAGCAACATTTCGACATTCTTGCAAGTAGCTTTCGTTCGATGGTCAATATGTACTAATTGGTAAATCCACACCGTAACCAGTGTTGCCTGTTGTTGCGTGTATAGGACCCTCCGCCCGGTTTCCGGGTTTTCCTAGTTCAAAGGTGCGAATGACAATTTGACGACCGGCATGTAACAATCTCGTTATTTACTCAACTTTTCTAATTTTTTGGCGCAAAGGACGCTAATCCTCGCGACAAGCTGGTTATTGGTGTGAAATTCGGGGATATATGAACGCGAGCGATTGTGTGAGTGCGTTGCATCAGGAAACCCGATAGGATGACATACCATTGCCCGCTCACGCATACACACACAACATTATCGGACCGGTGACGCAGCAGCGCGCTTTGGCCGCCCGCTGTACGCCGCCCGACCGTAGGGTCTGCTTGCCTCGAGTGGCAGCACCCCCCCCCCCCCCCCCCGGCCCCTTCGACGGCCACACTGCAATAATAGCTCAAAGAAAACGAATTTGCAACCTATCTTTTCTGATTGTACAGCATGGTACAAACATGATTTTGTAAATTTCTTGTTGACGGAATAGTTTTGGGGGCACCAGTATTTACTGGAATCGATCGGCTGATTCTGATATGGTTTGTGGCGTGTAACACCTACACAGTTTAGAAGTTGAAAAAGTTGTAGAAATCTCAGAGCGGGGGTGGGGTAAATTATCAAACACCTCGGGAACGCCAAGTTGCTGTCGCGCACACTTCACCCTCTTTCTCCTCCGTCTTGGTCTCTCGTATACACTACATTGGTCGTGCCTCTCTCTCGCCCGCACCCATGCCTGGCTCTCTCACGCTCATGCTTGCGCTGAGCTGACATCCCCCCCCCCCCTTCCTTTCCAGCGCACCCATAGACTTTGTGTTGTACCCTCAAATGTATCGTGAAGAGGAATCAGAATAGGAATCGGAATGAGAATAAATGCTCCTCCCCAATAAATGGCATGATTACCCGTGGCTGCCCCCCTCCCGGAAGGCAGTAACCCTGCTTTGCTCACTTTATTGCCAAACCCAAGAGGTATTTCGAACCCTTAGCTTGGAGAGTATTGAGAATGCGACGTCGGACCTCTGGTTATCTCCTGTACATTTGGCCTGTGGAACATTATGCACTACCTGACCCTATTGGCGGCAGTTGTTCCACCATCGAGTGAAAAAAACATACGTCTGGGCACCAAATGCACTTCCGAGTTCGAACCACTCGTACACCAGCGGTCCTCATCATAAATCTATCATCGAAACGACTTTCGTATATTTTTTTCCCACTCAACTATGCCCTTCAATAAAATTCACTGGTGTGAATCTGTTGGTATAGATATGCATCTGATAATAATGGTCTCGCAGAATAGTACAACTGCACACCAGACTTGCCAGATTTGGAAGGAATTCCTTCCACTCGTGCCATCTGCGCATGTGCCACAGGCGTCGCTGCGACCGTGCCAAACTCGTATCGGGCGCATCCCATTCTTTTCGTAGGGAGCACTGAGGGGCCCCTTCAACTTAGTGACACTGCTTCAATTCCCCTCCATCACAAAATATAATTTTCCTTTTTTGGGAGGATATGTCTTTTTTCACCATTTTATGACTTTAATGTATCGATTTATGCTTGTTACAGTGTAATTTTACAGTTAATAAAAGTTTACTTGAACATCAGGAACAGTTTTAAAAGTTATTAAATCTTGTACTCTATATACAGGGTGTAAACGGTATGACCCGCATCCTGTTCAGGGGAGGTAGGGGGAGGAATTCTAAGGCGACAGAGCGCAAATGTTCAGGTCCTATCTCTTTTCATTTAATTGTTATTGCATTTTAAAGTTAGCTGTAAGTTATTGGCCCGGGTAGTAATCTAGCGGCAGGGCGGCAGCATTGGGGAGTGGCCGAGGGCCCCTCCTTACTTTTTTGCGCTTTTTCTCTCAGTCCCCTTCGGTGATTCCATCTTATTACGTCTCGACGTTGACTCATTGGGATGTAACTAGGCAAGTGAGGAGGGATAGAAGGAGGGACCATACGGTGATGTTGACAAAACATTGATCAGGGTGAGGAAATTAAAAGTCGCTACGCACGGTGAGATTTGTATCGATACATATCGCAAGAATGAGTATAGGGATGAAAATCTTAACAAGTATTTGAAGCGCCTGTATTATAATAATTTTAGATTATTATGTTTAGCTGCGACTATCTCCAATAGCCGCCTCTCTATGTTGCTAAAATTAAGTTGGTAAATACACCGGGGTGTTTTCTAGGGCCGTGTAAATTTTCATTTGGTGCACCCTGGACTTATTTAGTTATGTAATAATATTATCGTACTTTACTTCAAACGACACTTTCTAGGATCTTTTCTTTAAAAATCACAACCCTGCAACTATAAAAGGTATCGACAAAGGGCAAACGACATAGATTCGGTGATTTTAACGATTAGTATCCGAGTCGGAATTAGATAACCCGGGATAATGAGAGATTTATGACAGGATGCCGAGGTATACGAGACGGCAGAGTGTACTGCAGGTAGTCGAAGCGCTGGCAATTTGGCCTTGTGTTCATTAGCTATCGGTAGGCTCATGCTTGACAGACCCAAGGTGCGGAAGGGTGACAACCAGCCGTTCAACGTTGCATTGTCTATTTTTAGTAGTCAGAAATTCAGTGTCTCTTGAACTTGCCCACGATGTCGGAAAACTAGCCTTGCTTTCTGTAACCGGCAGCACGGTACTAACTAAAGCAATGTTGGGGGCAACAATTCTCGGGAGCTTAGGAATATTTTCGCTTATGTTAAAAATGTATGGCTACCAACAATTATGTTTTATGGGTATCGTAAAGGGCTTCTTACCCGCTTAAAAATCATTCAATTACTTGTGTACAAGGACTAGCAAATTGGAAGCATAGCCGACTGCACAGGGGAAGGAAGTATTCGGGACGCTTATACTTTTTAGGGTGGTATCGTAAATCACCATCGGTTGTCGAGCTGGCAATTTTTATTAGGTAGAGAGAAATGACCTTAAACTGAAGATGGAAGGGGCGGGACATAGCCAGTCCTATACATAGAAAATAAGAGACGGTCGGCGGCCCCTCAAAGGTGTCATGTGACATCATGCTACGACCCATGGCCTGGGATGCACCAGGAAGGAACGGACCTGACTACGTTCACGGACTACTGATTCTGCAAACATCATTTAACGAGATGCAAAATACAACAAGCATTATTAGCTAAACCAATCAGAGCAGCGAATTGTCCTTTGGGGTGTTAACTTAACTCGCATTGGTGTATGCGCTTACGATTTTATAGGACGTTGCTATCAATAGGGTCGAAGATAGCGTGTGTACCTTAAACATCTTACAACTAGTAAACAAAAAAAGATCGGACCTAAAAATATGAGCTGTATCACCTTAGAATTCCTCCCCCTACCTCCCCTGAAGAGGATGCGGGTCACACCGTTTACACCCTGTATATACCCTTCAGCTTTGTAAAAGAATGGCTATCACTTACAACAAAAGTGTCATGCATATTACGTGTCCTGAATCAATATCATACGAAAAAAATTAAATCTATACAGAGTACTCAGCAAAAAAATATTGTTCCCCGTCGAGAATCGAACCCTTGTCCTTTCCGTCGACAGTCAACCACCTTACCCAATACACCACACTGGTGATTGCAAGGATCCAACCAAAATCGCGGCAATTAAATTACATGTTAAAATATAATGTTTATTATTATTTTCCATTATTATCATTGTTATTGTTGTTGTCGTGTCGGCAGTGTAGGTTATAGGTTGTATGCCAAGACAACTGGATAGAAGAAATATCGATAAAAGTTGTAATCCTCTCTAAAAAAAAATATTTTTCATTGTTACGGAGTAATTCTGTTGAAACGAAATCTGACCTCCAGTTAAATTTTTTTTTACAAATAATTTGTTTAAGCATTTGTTATGTAAGCGCTTTTCCGGGACCGAAGGGATTAACAATAAATATGTGTACAAGGTACTGCCAAATCATGTTTAATCGCCGAGAGTTTGGGTATTGGGTATTTAACTGGGTATTTAAAGGCCCGCATCTGAGACAGGCGGTTCCGAGACCTGTAATTCCCAGAAAAGTGTAACGTACTTTACTTACCGCATCTGTATTACTGTATCTACATGAAATCTGTAAGGGCAAGTGGATGAGGTGTCCCACAGACTGAGGGGGGCATGGTAACGGAACATCGAATCACGGAAGCGCCTGAGCATTCGCGTCGACGCGATGTGCTCAACAGGGTGGGTGGTGGGTGGGATATTGAGATCGCGCGCATCACCGTTTCGTTGTTTCACGACTGTTGTGGCAAATTCGCGCCAAATCTCTCTTGCTCGCGACAGTGCACGGTTCGGTATGATGTGCAGTGAAGTGGAGTGAAGTTCAGTGAATTGCTGAAGAGGAGTACCTGTATGAAGGAAGGAAGCATTAAGAAAAATAGAAGGAAAGGTAGGTGTTTTTTACCATCGTGGTTAAACCACGATGCTTTAAAGGGGTGGTTGTCGCCGGACCGCGATAATCGTAAAGCTTTGTGTAGACCATGCAACAAGACATTGTCTTTTAATGCTGGTATAATAGATTTAATACGGCATTCAATTATACCGTCTCACGTTGCAGCTGTTCGCCGTGCAGCTAGTACTTCCGCTTCTACGCCTTCTACTAGTAGTGATGATAGGCCAATTGCTTCCACCAGCAACATTGTTGGTACAGAGAGCCTCGCAATGCGTGTCAAAGTGAGCGAATTAAAGCTGGCTACATTTTTCGCGACCACGAATATTTCAATTAACTTAGTAGACCAGCTTTTGCCTTTAATAAAATCAATTTGTCCCGATTCCGACATAGCCTGTGATATGTCGGTCGCGCGTACGAAGTGCACCTCTATAATTAAGAATATCTTACATAAAGTAGAACTGGAAGATCTCGTTTCAGTTCTACAAAATACTTACTTTTCAATTTTGCTCGATGAGAGCACGGATAATACCGACTCTAAGTCGTTATGCGTGCTCGTGCGGTATCTGTGTGTCAATAAACAAAAAATTGAAACAAAATTATTAGAACTTTTGAAAGTAGATGCACGGGATTCTAGTTCGGCCAGTTTATATAATTTATTTAAAAGTAGTTTCGAGTCTAAGCAGATACCGCTAAAAAATATTGTGGGCATGGCTTCTGACAATGCGTCAGTCATGCTGGGGTGCAACAACCCTTTCATGACCCGCTTGAAGGAGGGCGTGCCCCATTTGAAAATCTTTCCTTGTTTTTGCCATTCCATGCACTTAACTGCCCATAAGGCTTTTGTCAAAATTCCGCAGTGCATGGAACAATTAGTTCGAGGTGTTACTTCATACATCGCGAGTAGTCCAAAGCGCGTCGCGATCCTTATAGAACTTCAGCAATATTTCGAGGTCGAATCTCGAAAATTGCTGAAACCATCCTTTACGCGGTGGCTCGCTTTGCATAGTTGCGTGGCTCGCCTCCTCGAAAATTAGGAGGTTCTGCGACATTACTTTCAGTTAGCTGTAGTTGAAGATCAGAAAAATCAGACCGTTCAAAATTTATATGACCTGATTTTTTATGACAAAAAAATATTTAAAAAAAATGTGACCGACTTCGAAAACTGACAAAGTTCCAGAGAGCTGAAAACTAAAAGAGCTGAAAAGTAAAAAATAAGCAACACAAAAAATGCTCTGAAAAGTAAAAAATAACTTCTTGATATCATGGATACAGAAATTTGCATCAAGCCTAAATATTCTGCAACTTTTCGGAGGCGGCGCAAATATAAGTAAAATATTACTGGCAAATACTGGTGTGTCTTACCCGCGCTTATCCGTATTTTCTTTCTTACCCGTGCTTTCGTACTCTTCCTCCCGCCTCTCAATCTCTCTCTCTCTCTTTCGATCTATCTCTATCCCTATATATCTACCAGTCTAACCACAGGACGGCTTTAATGATTTACGAAAACAAAATGGTACACAGGAGAGTAACGATAGTTCTATTGGCTGCAGTCTGTTATACGTATATGCGTATTTGCTAGATTAACCTACTCCTATGAGATGTCGGAATTATTCGGAATTGTCGAATACCAGACCAGTTAATGTTAACAATATTAGCATATTCGATAGGGTATACTTCGCCCCTTCAATTTGTACATATACAGGGTGTAAACATGATAGCTCCCGGCGTTTTCAGGGGAGGTAGAGGGGAACATTCTAAGCATTTCGAGTTCATATTATCATGTCCGATATTTATTGGTTTGGTTGTTATAACATGTTAAAAGTACAGAGGCTATCTTCGATCCCGTTGCTAGGAACGTCCCATAAATTCGCATGTGTATGCCTCGGTGCCATTAGAGGTAACACCTCGAAAAACGACTCGATCCCCTGATTGGCTTACTTAATAACTACTATAGTATTTTCGCTCTGATTGGACGATCTTTGCGGAACCGGTAGTCCGCAAACTGAGTGGGATGATCGCAGCGTAGCAGTGGGGTGTAATGTGATGCTTTCGAAAAAAATTAGGCCTGCCTGTCGCGTCAGACAAGGGGGCCGTTCTTATCTCTCTCTGGTCAGGGGTGGACCCCATTTCTTCGATTCCCGCCTCGTTGATCTTCGTGCTTTGGATCTCAATCCGCTGCGTTCGTCTATTAAGAAACGACACTTTCTCGGGCCAACTTTTATTTAAAAACTCATATCTTCGCGACTATACGAGATATCGAGTTACGGCAAACGGCATATTATTCGAAAAACATCAGACTCATTTTAAAAAAGACAAGCACTGAGAGTGGAGAGATGCTTGATATTTATTGGAAACAATTACAGTTAAATAAAATTATTATAATTGAAACATCTTTTGCGTACCTCGGGAATTTTTTTTATGAAAGTTTGATGTTTTCTAAATAATATGCCGCTTGCCGATACCTCGTATAATCGCGGTGTTATGATTTTGTAAAGAAAAATTGACCCGAAAAAGTGTCGTTTGGAGTAGTGGGTTACGATATTATTACATAACTAAATAAGTCCATGGTGCACCAAAAGAAAATTTAGTGGCTCTTTAGAAAACACCCCGATGCATCTACCAACTTAATTCCAGTAAAGTAGAAATATGCCTATAGGAGGTATTTGCAATTAAACACAATAATCTAAAGTCATTATAATTTAAACAACTTCTGCATTCTTCGGGTATTTTTTATGAAAGTATGATCTTTTCTGAATATTACACCGTTGACGGCTTGTTGATGTCTCCTGCTTGCGGAGTTATGATTTTTTTAAAGAGAAAAGCATATTGTGACAAAGTGTTTGTATGGACGTGGAATGTGATGACTTAGCGAGTAAATAGCCCTATACTGAAATAAAAACAGAGGAGTCAATAGATTTAATTTCACTAAGCAGGTTAGCGTAACTTGGCAGCGCGATGCAAGAAATAAGGATGCTCACAGTGAGGCTTGTAGCATTTGCATGAGTTGTAGACGCAAGGTTTTAAAGTTTCACGAAGGCCATACAAGCAACAATACCGACTGACAGTGATTCATCGAAACGGGGCCAGTCAAATACTTGTTAAGATTTTCATCGCGACACTCATTATTGCGATATGTATCCATACAAACCTCACTGTGCATAGCGCCGTTTAATTCTACTCGCTTTAACCAATGTTTCGTATACATAAAAAATCAATGGCCTAAGGATCACATGGCCCTTCCTTTTATCCCTCCGGGCCTGCCTGGTACATCCCAGTACGTCAACGGCGCGGCGTAGTAAGGAGGGATCAGCGACGGTGACTAAGACAAAAAGAGCAAAAAAAGTAAGGAGGGATCCCCGGTCACTCCCCTATTCTGCCGGTCTCTGATCTGATAAGCTACCCGTTCCAATAACTTACGGCTAACTTTAACATGGAATAACAATTAAACTAAAAGAGATGGGACCTGACAATATAGGCTGTAACACCTTAGAATTTCCCCTTCTACCTCCCCTAAAAGCGCCGGGAGCTATCATGTTTACACCCTGTATATGCACATACAGACCACGAGTATTTCCAGATTTGAGTGTGAGGATTTCGTGACTTTTGTAATATTTTACTTATATTTGCGCCGCCTCCGAAAAGTTGCAGAATATTTAGGCTTGATGCAAATTTCTGTATCCATGACAACAAGAAGTTATTTCTTACTTTTCAGAGCATTTTTTGTGTTGCTTATTTTTTACTTTTCAGCTCTTTTAGTTTTCAGCTCTCTGGAACTTTGTCAGTTTTCGAAGTCGGTCACATTTTTTTTTAAATATTTTTTTTTATTTAATGCTTTTTAGTATAGGAAATCAATAAATTGATGGTTCGCGGTCGATTTCATTTTGAACTTCATCGTTGCACTGGTGTAACAGTTATAGACGAAGAAATGTAGCCGAATTTGTTGAAGAAAGAAAAGCTTGTACATTCCGAAATTTATGCAAGAGGATGTACCGCGAGAACATCCCTTATAAGTTACTCAAAGTTTCATCCTTATCGCACAAGCGATCCCAAAGCTATCGCCGGACAATCGAAAGTTCGCTTTTTATGCAATAACAATTGTTAGCGTTAAACAATTTAGGGAGAATTTACATTAGGACCAAGCCGTGCGCATCCTCTATAAGATAGGCAAAGTTTCATCAAGATCGGTCCATCCATCTCGGAAATATCGCCGGACAAACGAAATTTGTAGTAGAAACGCGAAATCAGCGAAAAATTCGGTTTTTATGCAATAACAATGGTTAGCGTTAAACAATTTCGAAAAAATGTATAATGGGACCAAACTGTGAGCATCCTCTATCAGATAGGTAGACAAGCATTTAAAAAAAAAAAAAAATATATATATATATATAGCGGTCGAATTGAGTACCTCCTCCTTTTCGAAGTCGGTAAAAAGTGAAAGATTTAATTAATACTTCAACAATGTGACAAGGACACATCTTGGCTGTATAATGTAACATACAAAGCATTGAACTTAATTATATGGAATTCAAAGGCATGCTATCTACTGGCAATTCATATTCGTCCAACAAATTTGGAGTCCTTCGCTTAAATTTGTGAAGTGTGAAACTTGTTAAATGTGGAGCTAAGAACCACTTAAGCGACAGGTTTACAATTTGATGAATAGATACTGATACTGATACAACTTAGGAACATGCCGCCATTACCAATCAGTATTTGCTGAATACATTTCAGATCTTTGGCTTAAGTAATTCTCAAGCTACACATTTGGCATGTTTAATATTTCAACAATATGACGAATAAGAGGAGGTGCAGCTTATCTGTATGATGTGTTACGTTCAGGACCGAAGGACGTAACAAATATAATATATGAAGTGTTGGGCTTCGTTATATGGTGTTCAAAAGCATGCAATCTACTGGCAATTCATATTCGTCTAACAAATTTGGAGTCCTTCGCTTAAATTATACATCCTCTCCTCATTCGACACATGTGAAAAGTGTGGAACTTGTCAAATGTGTAGGCTAAGAACGACTTAAGCGACATGCTTCAAACTTGATGAGCACTACTAATTTTCCACGACTAGTATGCCCTAAATTAATATTACAATTAGGCTCAACACTTAATAAGTTCTATTAATTCTCTTATTCAACACATTTGTAATGTCAAATTTGACAAGGGCGTACCCAAGAACCAGTTCAATTATAGACTTCAAACTTGCTGAACAGATACATAATTAAAAACTACAGAAGTGAAAGATCTAAAGTTTACTGAGGAAATACTGATTACTAGTACGGTTCGTAGTTCAGAAATCATTTAAATGAAAGACCTGAAGTATCACTTGGTGAACAAATTGATGCTTTTTCATTTAGGTGGGTCCTGGTTATGCACTTGGCAACTTTGGTAGTCTATAATTCTATTGAATAAGAGGATATTGCTTAACAGTGTTAGATTGAGTAGGGTCATAAAGCTGTACCAATAAGAGAATAAAACTGTTAAATTTGTCAGATATCCTAGCGTAAGATATTGCTGTCATAAAATAGCCTACATAACCAACCACTCGAACGTCAAGGAAATGAGACATCTACCCATCTCGTGTTAGTTAGTCTCTTTCTACATGTCTAGCATCTCTCTCTAACATCATCTCACATCTGCCACCTAGCGTGGAAAATATGTGACCTACATTTTTGGTCTGAATCTTCTTCTGAATCGTTTTCGTGCGAAAAAATAAGAGGAGGAAATTCATATCTCTTGAACGCATGGACCAATTTCCTTGCTGTTTAGCTTATTGGATTCAGAAAAATAAATTAGGCTGTGCTTGATTCATAAGTGATGCCTGCAAGCTGTAACTTTTTCGGAAATCGAGGTGAAAGTCTTATATCGATCGAAAACCGCTACGCGGCGGGATAAGTAGCCTCGGCTTCTCGCGCTGTATAGCTATAGCTAACTACTTGGCGCGAGACTCTACCGAGTCTCCTGATGTATGTATGTACTTAAATCTAGGTTTTACGTATTTGAAAGTTTTTGCTTGTGAGCAAGTGTGTATGTGGGTGTGTCTTATGTGAATTGTTGTCTGTCCAGTGTGTCTATTAGTCCGTCGATGTGTCTATTTTGTAATTCCTGTTTCGCTTGTCTAGTAATTGATCCTATTTCTTCCGTGGTCATGGCCTTAAAGATTGTTTTGTCTGTTTGTGTTGTCTCGTCTCTGTGTCGTACGTATGTCTGCGTGCTCTCGTTAACGTGTTGTCTTGTGCTGCGTGTATGTCGTAATTCCTTTCGGAGTGTATGCGTCTCATTAGTGTACAATCTGGTGCGTATGTTCAGTAGAGTCCTAGTCCTGTCCGTTACGTTGTGTCGTTTTAGCCGTCTGTCTTGTGTCGTTGTTCTTGGTTCTTTACGTGTCGTTTTAGTTTGTATTATTGGGTCTATTGTCATTGGTGGTTGTTGTCTGGGTGGTTGATAGATCCCTTGTGGGCCATACCAGTGGATGTGTTTTGGTTTCTCAGGTGTTTGCAGGAGGGGGACTCCCCAGTTGGAGAGTGGAAGTTGTTTGTCGTGGTGCTCCATTGTGTGTCCTCTTTTCCCTTTTTTTTTTATTGTTGTTTCCTTCCTGGTGCCGTGAGTCGTTGGTGGCGTATTTGCGTCGTTGTCCTTGAGTTCCTCATGTACGTCGGTTTAGGTGTTTCTGTTGTGGGTGCAGTGGTTTTTATTGAAATTGCTGTTTGGGTCCTTACGCTTGTACATAGGGTTTTATATGTTTGTGTGGCCTGGTCTGTCGTCTCCACCCGTGTGGGTGTGTGCATGGGTTCTTGGGTGGTTGAGGATGTTTGGGAGGTTGTGTCGTCTGTGTGTATGTGTGTGAGGTGGTGGGTTTGTTTATGGGTGTGGATGTGGATGTGGACGGTTATGTATGTGTGTATTTTTGGTGTACGGCTATTGCTTTCGCAGAGCAGTACTGGATGTGTTTGATGAGGGGGCGGCTGCACATTTCAATACGGCACACCGGACACAGGAACTGCTTGGTGGGTTGCTCCACGACGATTGACGCGTAATTTTGTGCGCAGCGTTGGGTGGGGAGTTTGTGGTGAGATTGGGGCATCTCACAGCCGCAGATGGAACATTGTTCCCAATTTTGTGCGTCCATTTTATGTGTGTGTTTGTGTTTTGTCTAAGTTTAACTAAAAATGGAACAGAAGAGCGTGAGTATGCAGTAAAGGGTTATATGATGGTTGTTACTTTATGGTATAATGTTCTGTCTGTTGCACTGTAACATCTGTACTGGGATCATTTCGATTTGGTTATTGTTTGTTTGTGGGGGAATATTTGTTAGGATTTGAATTCTGGCGGGTTGTGGTGGTTCCGTTATTCTGTTTCCGTCTCGTATTTCTGCTTGTGGGTTGCGTCTTTGTGTGATTGATCTAATTATGTTGATTATGGATGATGCTTTGTTAAATAAGGAGAACTTCCAACATAGTCCGAAAATCAGTGCTAGTGGTCCGATTGAAAATCCTGTGTATTTAACGAGCTTTCCTATGATTGATAATCTGTTATGTAGGTGGTGCAGTTTTCCCATGGTTTTAGCTTTTGCGATTATTGTTTTTAGTTGTATTTCGCCGTCTGCGAAGTCATTGTTTATGGGGGATGCTTCTATCGTCCGGGTGAATTGTTCGGTCTCTTTTAAAATTTCTGTTAAATTAATTGGATTGTCTAACTCGACGGAGTTTTCTATCATTTTGCTGATATTCAGGGTTATAGAATGGGAGAAATTGGTGTTCCGATATGTTTTGATGTTAATTGCCGGTGTCAGTTTTGTTGTTTGTGTTTTCGCGGTACATGATTCGTTTATTTGGAGTATTCCAGTTTTTTCTATGCTTCCTATGAATGATTTTCCGGTTGTGCATGTAATGTATAGTGTTTCTCGTTTGGGTGCTGCGAATAACCAACTATTTGTGTTTTTGATCTTAGACCAATATGTACGCGTTAGCATTTTGATTCGTATGTCACATGTGTTCAAGTTACGAAAATTTGGGTTAAGTAGCAGTTGGATTTCACATTCGGCGTTGCTGTCTATTCTCTGTATGGGGTTTTCCTGCTTACATATGTACATCGAATTCGTGGACTTGCAGTTTTTTTAGATTGTTCATGTTATAGTAGTATTCGAAGTCGGCTGAGACTGCTGTGTATTTGATAAACGGTTTTATGTATGCGAATCTAGATGTGGTGTTGTATGTGTTGATTTGTGGAATGAGTACCGGTAGGTGCTCGTACAATTTATATGGTTCGTGGTCTAAAAGAGGTATCCTCAGGATGTAGACTAAGCTCGCTCCGTTGTGGAATATTGTTACGTCTGTGATTTCGAGAAGTTGCGGTATGAATCTATTGTCTATTGGTATCGGGAATTCTACATTTTCGAGGTATTTGTTGATGTTTCTCGCGCTGTACAGTATCTGTTGCGCGGTTAATATCTGTGGGTGAATTTGTCTGCTTTTCGCAAAGAGTATCGCAGTTATAAGTGTGTTGATGCCTGTTTCGAGTTGTGTTAGTGTTTCATCTATTTCGGATGTGTATTCCATTGTTTTTTGGTTAAATTGTAGGGTTTGGACGTTGTTACTGATTAGCTTGGTTGCCAGAGTGATATTTCCTATTTGTTTTGAGATTCTTTCGGCTACTAATGACAATCTTTTGTCGACGAGTTCGAATTGCGATTTCATTATATGTGTTTGGTTTGTAACGATTTTCGCTATTTCTCGTGTGTTATTGTTTAACATGTCGATTTGTGTATTTATTTCTTTTGCGTCATCTGCGTCTAATGTTCCGAAAAGGGCTTTGTTGATTTTGCCTATAAATTCTAATGGTGCGCGTTTTTGTCTTCCGGATGTGTCGATGTTTGGTATTAGCTCTCGTAGGATTGCCTCCGATGCCATAGTGTTTCATAGTCGGGTTGCTAGTACCTTTAGATGTCCATGGGCTAGACAAGTTGGTTCCAGGGTTTTGCAGAATGTCGTTGTTGCTTTGATGTTTCTCCAGATTTGTTCGCGTTCGAGGGTAAGTCCTCGTGTGTCCGCGTAGGTGATCATTTTCCATTCAGTATGATATGACCTGAGTGCGCCGAGTGTTTCGGATCGGAGTCCCGGGTTATGTGTGAGTGGTTTCATCTGATACGGGGGGGTGTCGGCGCTTACATACGATGCGAGGCATCTGCAACATGTGCCACTTTTATTTTGTCGACGTGAACTACTTTTGTCTTATCTTTTTTTATTTTTAGTCGAACATTGTGTTTGTCTAATACGTTTAGTATTTCGAATGGGCCTATGTAATTGCTCTGGAGTTTATGTTTTTTGTGGTCCCGGATTAGGAATACAAGTTGCCCTGGAAAGAAGTTTGGTTCGGTAGTTCGTTTGGCGTAGTATTTTTTGTTTCGTTCTTTTGCTTTGATTTGTCTCCCTATTGCTTTTTCGTGAATGGTTTTTAGTTGGTCTGTGAGCATACGCAAGTATGTGTTGTATGTAAGTATTGTTACTACGGGCGGTAATTCTGAGGGGGTACGTGCTGTTTTCCCAAAAACTAATTCATATGGCGTGAATCCAGTACTATCGTGTACGCTTGTGTTGTAGGAAAGAGATGCGTATGGGAGCCACTGGTCCCAATTACAATTTTCGGGGATGTAGAGTTTTAGATATTCGATGAGAGTGTGGTGACCTCGTTCGGCAATGCCGTTTGATTGCGGGTGGTATATAGAAGTGTTATAATGTTTAATTTTAAAAAGGTTTGTGAATTCCTTAAATACTTCTGACATGAAGTATCGGCCTTGGTCGGATAATATGGCTCGTGGGGCTCCGAATATATAGATTAGGTTCTCTGCTATGGCTTTAGCTATTTCTACCGAAGTTTGGTGCCTTAATGGTATGGCTATTGAGAATCTACCAAAAAGATCTGTAATTGTAAGTATATATTTGTATCCCGTTTCGGTTTCTTGTGTTACATATTCATCCTCATCTGACTACTTTTCTTAGCCTTATTTCACAAGTAGATTCAATAATTTTAACTCGCTAGTCTCCCACATAGTTTTCCCATGCGTATTTTTCGAGACTTAAAAATGTGACTTCGACTCTTTCGTTCCGTCTTATCTCAAAAACACAATCCCTAGTTAGGGATCATCACAGCGTGCCCTTAACGAACTCTGCAGCTGTACACTTAGTGCATCTCATAAATTCTTAGAACTCCAGCGTAGTCTCAGACTTCCGGCGTCTCTATCCCTACCTATGCCCCTTTTCACTGGATTTTTCGAGTATATAAACCCTTAATTTCTGGAGCAAAGGGGGAAACAGTTCCGAACTCTCATCGACGGCGAAGCTCTGTCAATCGGACCAGCGAAGAACACCGTAGTAGATCGAGCACTAGTCTCCTTCGAAGCAGTTACAATTACCGTACGTACATCGTGTCTCATCGCGATCGTTAGGCAAGTCACAGTTCTTTCGTTAGTTTTCCCTCGTTCAAATCGTAACGTAAAACGAACTCATATAATTTTGTAACAACATCTCAAAACCACAGAAACTCTCATTGTATATTTTGTGTTTGTATTATTTGTTCATTCAGAATATATTACATTATTCTAGTTTTCATTAAGAAACCATTTGTGTCATCATTACTGAATTCCTGTTTGGTCAACCTTGTTTCAAATAAGCATAACAAGGAAAAGAATAACAAAAGATCCCACGAGGATACATCTTTACCGCTCGAGGTGTATCCGGCGAGCCATAGTAAGGTTTAACGATCTTAGAGCATATTTTAGGACTCGCGAAGCCTGGCTCGTAACAAATTGGTGACAGCGGTGGGATACTCAGATTTTATCAGTTCACAAACTGCCTAGTAAAGTTATTTTTCTCCTTGCGCTTAGTTGAATTACATTATTACAATGGCTAAACAGGAGTCTGATATTAATGTTCTTATGCAAGAGTTGAAACTCAAGTCAACCATTCAGAAATTTGTTCAAGATATTCCTAATTTCGATGGAAAAAGAAATGAACTTAAATATTTTGTTCAATGTGTTGAGGACGGTGCAGATGGTTTGCCGTCGGCTTTAGAAACAAAATATTTAAGCGCTGTAATTAAAAAGTTAAAAGGTACCGCTAGAGAGAGCGTGGATGGTGAGACGTTCACAAGCATGAATGCTTTGTTACACCATTTAAAGAAATGTTTTGCCCCGGGTAGAAGTCTGTGGTCTTTTCAAGACGAAATTACGCGATTACGGATCTACCGGGATGAAAGTGTACAAGATTACATAGACAGAACGCGTCACGTAACGCATAATGCTCGCGCGGCAGTGAATCAAGAGTATGAAGAGGAACATAGAGCAGCTGCATTAAAGTTTTTGGAACGCGGTGTAATTGATAAATTTATATACGGGTTACCGGAACGGTACTTGTCGCGAGTGAACCCGAAGAATTATAAGAAGATAGAAGAAGCGTTTGAAGAGGTCATGGAGATCACTCGAGGATGGAGTGAGCATAATCGGAGCTCGAATGGTTACCGTTATCGAAATAACGACGGGTCCCGACACTTTAACAACCAGCGACCATTCAATCCGAACTGGAGCCGACACCATGGATCCCAAACAGAGACTACATCTGGTGTGGAGGAAAACCCACGGGGTTACGGCAAACCGACCGCCTTCGCTGTAGAGCGTGGCAGACCAAGGACCCCGGGTGTCATAAATTTCCCCCATCAGCAGTTTCAACAACAGCATCCAAGGCAACCAGAAAGGGTCGAAAGGTATCACAACCACGAGAGCTGTAAGTGCTGCAATTGCATGCACAAAAGCTGCGATGGCAATTATCATAATTTTAAGAATCAACAAAATTTTGCCCAGATGAGTAATAACTATGCCCAGCTTGGTAGTTCGTACGCTCAGCCGAGCAACGATATTAAGTCAAAAAATGCGCAGCATTTAAACTTGGATCGCGTTCACCGTGTTGGCGATCAGGTGAACAGAAGCGAACAAACTCGCCAGTAACATGTACGATTCCAAGAGAATCCCCAAAGAAAGCAGTAATTAAGGAAGCCCCGATTCCAAAAATTCGTGTAAAAGTACCGGAATTAAAAGGAGGGCTTGGAGAATTTTTAGTAGACGGAGGAGCGTCCGTAAATTTAATAACGTTTGAAGCTTTGAGTTTACAAGAAGTAAGGATTCATAAAGAAGAAATTGAAGTAACTGGAGTTGCATCTATTCCAATTCTCACAACAGGAACCGTAACTCTTCACATCAATGAGACACCTTGTCTATTCTATGTGATAAAGAATCTTCAATTGTCAGCCAGTGGTTTACTCGGTAGCGCTTATCTATTACAAGAAGAGGCTGAAATTTCGTATTTCCATAAAACCCTCGTAATTAGAGATAGACCGACAAAACCCATAGGGTTCATAAATTATCGAAGCCCAGAGGAAGAAGAAAATCAATCTACGAAGAAGCAACATTTGATACCGGCACGAAGCAGTCAGTGCATTACAGTTCGGTTAGCGAACACAACTCTCCGCGAAGGTTATTTACCACGAATAAAAACTCAAGACGACGTTTATATCGGAGAAGCAGCAGTTACCAACAACAATGGCACTTGTCACGTAATGGCAACTAACACAAGTGACCAAGATGTTCGATTTGATTTACCACCTCAAGAAAGTTATCCGTACGATATTATTAGTTCATCCGAAGAAGATTATTACATGAAGAATTCTGGACATAAGTTTATATCACCTCAAGAACGAGTCAAGGAAATTAAAAAGACCCTTGATATGGACCACATGAATAGTGAAGAAAGGCAACATGTGCTACAACTCGTGCAAGAATACTCGGACAGGTTCTTTCTACCTGGAGACAATTTGGGAAAGGCACCCAACTTCCAACACTCCATTCACACTACGGACAATATACCCATAAATACCCGGCAGTACAGGTATCCGCCAGTGCATCAAAAAGAGATCGTCGATCAGGTAAAGGCTTTGCTTAAAGAAGGAATAATTAAACCTTCCAGTTCTCCTTACAATTCACCTTTATGGATAGTCCCAAAGAAACCAGATGCCCAAGGTAACAAGCGTTGGCGTATGGTTATAGATTTCAGAGCTCTTAATAACAAAACAGTTAGCGATAAATTCCCGTTACCACAAATAACCGAAATTTTAGATAGATTAGGAGGAGCTAAATATTTTTCAGTGTTCGACTTAGCTAATGGTTTTCATCAAATAGAAATGAATCCGCAAGATCGTTCAAAAACAGCATTTACTACTCCCACTGGTCATTATGAATTTGCTCGCATGCCTTTTGGTTTGAAAAATGCACCACCTACTTTCCAACGTCTTATGAATCAAGTTTTAACCGGATTACAAGGAACTGAATTGTTTGTATACCTTGATGATATTGTTGTTTATTCTTCATCTTTGAGAGAACATGAAATTAAAATTCGAAAATTAATGAATAGATTGCGTGAAAATGGATTAACTTTACAAACCAGTAAATGTCAATTTCTCCGTAAGGAAGTTGGTTATTTAGGACACATTATTTCTGAACAAGGCGTTAGACCAGATCCGAAAAAGTTAGAATCTGTCGAAAAATTCCCAGTACCAACTAATCAAAAATGTATTCGTCAATTTCTTGGATTAGCAGGTTATTACCGACGTTTTATTGAAAATTTTACTACAAAAGCTAAACCATTAGTAGGTTTATTAGGAAAAGGAATTAGATTTGTTTGGAATGAAGAACAACAACTGAGTTTTGATCAATTGCGCAAAGAGCTTTGTCAACAACCAATTTTACAATATCCTGACTTTTCAAAACCTTTCGTTATTACCACTGATGCATCCGAATTCGCAGTAGGAGCAATTCTTAGTCAAGGCGAAATAGGAAAAGATTTACCAATTGCATATGCTTCACGTACGCTAAATAAAGCTGAGAAAAATTATTCAGCTGTTGAAAAAGAATGTCTCGCTATGGTATATGCAGTACAACATTTTCGACCTTACGTATATGGCACTAAATTTACTTTGGTCACCGATCATAGACCGTTAGTTTGGTTACACTCAGTTAAAGATCCTACCTCTCGTTTAATGAAATGGAGATTAAGACTTCTAGAATTTGAATATGATGTAGTTTATAAAGCAGGAAAGATCAATCAAAATGCAGATGCTTTGTCTAGAAACCCAGTTCATTGTTTGCCGTTGATCCCTAAAGATGATGATCCAGATTTCAAGATACAAATTCCTAAAGCTCCAGCAAACCCTGAAGGTATTGGTAGTCGTATTAAACAGTTAACACGTGACAGGCAAAAGAGACCTTTAGTCAGACACTCAGAAAGTGAATCAGATGGAAGCAATTCAGACAACGACCGTCCTCGTAGATACCCTTTTAAGCCAAGTTTTCTTCCCAGCACGGAGAATTTCCGCCCAAATCCTCGTCTTTCAGTTCCTATACATCCATCTGGTAATAATATCCTTCCCGGCGACCTGATGTCCTTCAATGAAGCGCCCAGTAATTCTACGCCCATTCCTGCACAGAGTCTAGACGACACAGAGATTTACAATCGTTCCGCCAACACTTCACGATCCACTTCTTTACCCTTAGATGACACAGACCAGACTGTTCTTTTACCTGAACCCCTTGTACCCATGCAGGCTGCCTCACATAACTTAAACCCTCAAATTGCATCCCCCAGAATTTCGGATACTCTCCTTGACTTTAAAGAACATACCCTCTCAACCGATAGAAATAGCGATAGTGAGGACACGGAAGGTTTCCAGATGACCTTTTCCCCAACTCCTCTTTTGTCCCGCAAAGCAAACTTTGTTCACTTTATCTCAGCCGACTGTAATTCAAACACTCCAATCACTAAATCCTTAGAAGAAATGGACTATTTAGATATCGAATCCATTAGGAGTCAGTCCCCTTCTAAGAATCAGGTCTTGATCTCTGACAGGAATAATAGAAGGATTGTGAGTGTGATCGCCACCAAACATTTTTATGATCAATTAAGTAAAGAGAAATTACTGAAAGGTTTAGAAGTTTTACGTAGTACTCTCAAAAAGTCGAAGATTTATTCGTTTAGGATCTCCTCAGTAGGAGATGGTCATGATCATATCCCACATAAAGAATTTGGAGAACATGTGAGGAAAGTGTTCCAACACTCCAATGTTAACATCGTTATTTGTACGTCTAATGTTATTGTTCCACCCACTGAAAATAGACAATTAATAATTGAAGAAGCTCATAGTAGTTTGTTAGGAGGACACAAAGGTGTCACTAAAACTTATAATCGTTTGCGACCATATTATTCCTGGCCTGAAATGAAAACTGATATACAAAATTTCATCCGTAAATGCACTAGTTGTCAAGAACAAAAGTTGGTCAGAATTAAAACTCGTCAACCAATGCTTATTACTGACACACCATCTGAACCCTTTGAAAAGATTTCTTTAGATACAGTTGGGCCTTTGCCGATATCACACAATGAAAATAAACATATTCTAACTATGCAAGATAATTTGACTAAATATTGCCTGGCGGTACCAATTCCTGATATCCGTGCAACAACAATAGCAGATGCCTTTGCTCGTAATTTCATCGCCATATATGGAGCGCCTAAAGCAATTCTTACTGATAGAGGAAGTAGTTTCATTGGAAAGGTTCTGAGTCAGTTAGCAGAGACCTTCAAAATCAAGCAAGTGACCACTTCTGGTTACCGCCCACAAACGAATGGAGCCCTCGAGAGAAGTCATATCGTACTCACAGAATATTTAAAGCATTACATGGAATCCTACCAAGATTGGGATCACCTTTTACCATTTGCAATGTTGTCCTACAACACATCAGTTCATGAAGCAACTGGTTTCACTCCATACGAATTAATATTCGGAAAACTCGCAAGATTACCATCAGCTTTTCCATCAAAAGAGAAATTAAAAACCTACAGCTCATATATGATAGATCTAGTTACCCGACTAGAGGATATGAGATTCATAGCAGCGAACAAACTAATTGAAGCCAAACGTCGTTCCAAACATTACTACGATAGACATGCGAATCCTGTCACTTTCAAACCCGGTGATTCTGTATATGTACTCAAAGAACCTCATCTTAGTAAATTTGATCCACACTATGTGGGACCTTATACAATAATTAACGTAACAGATTTGAACAATATAGTTTTACAAACGTCTGAAAATAAAATTTTCACCAAACACGCGGATAAATTAAAAATAGCTCACACAACAAGAAACTTATAATAGTATATTTTTATTATAGGTTTTCGCCATGAGTTCCATAGTACTATTGTGTGTACTCTTACTCGCAACTTTCCAGTCAAGCGCAAACACCGAGTACAATATTACCCAGTTCAAACACAATACCGGTTTATTCTACGAACAAATGCAAGATATAAAAATCTTTTCCTTGCAATGGAAATTAGTAACTTCAATCGATTTAGAAGATTTTCTTTCACATCGGCCCAATGTAAGGAGCTATATGAGTCTCACACAAAATCTATGCGACGAAGCAGGCGTCAGCAGTAAGGACTGTCAAGTATATATGCGTGGAGAAGAATGGTAGAATCGTCTTGATACCACTAGGCGTTATTGCGAGATGATTGAAGCTACTTTAAAAGCTACTACTTTTAAGAGAAATCGCACCAGGCGAAATGCCCCGTTAGGTATTATAGGCAGCATTCAAAAATCATTATTTGGCGTTCTAACCGACGAAGATGCAGATTATTAGAATGGTGAAATAGATAAAATGTACGCAGATCAGAAGGAGATGGCTAAGCTATTAGAAAAACAGACCTTTGTCATGCGTTCAGAATTCAAAAACAACCAACAACAATTTCTTGAAATTGAAAAACAAATTGAACAAGCAGTTAATTTTACTATTAAATTCTCAAAAGAATATAAAAAGCAGAAAAATAAAGATATTCAAGATTCGTTCCAGTTTTCCATGAGTCAATGGGCCTATCATCTCTATAATTCTTTTGAAGAATACCAACGCGATCTCATTTTAATCACTGATGCTATCCTTTTTGCGAAACAGGGAATGCTTCATCCCGTTTTCCTAGCACCAAAACAGTTAGTCAAAGCAGCCCAAGACTTACGGGATTCGACGTCTTTTGAATTCCCTTTATCAAATCAAGAATTATTAGCTCAGCATATAGAAAAGATTTCGACCCTCAATCTAAGTTTTTTGAATGGAAGAATTATTCTTGAAATTAGTTTTCCATTATTAGATCGTACCACGTAAACCTTTTCAGGATCTATCCAGCCCCTTCTCTTCAAGCGTTCGGCAATAGGCATGTTGCAGCTTATGTTGAACCCGAGAGCAACTACATAGCAATATCTTTAGATCGTAGGAATTATTTTATCCCGAACGAAGACTACCTCCGAAAGACCTATCATTTACATAATCTGTTAATAGCCGAAGCTAATTTACCATTAATTCGCGTAGAATCACAACCTATCTGTGTAATTCAATTGTTAGTGGAGCTAACAACTGAAGCCTGGAATCATTGTAATATCAAACTACTTTCTTCACCTGGTATTTTCTGGCAACCTCTTTTAAAACCAGCAACCTGGTTATATTACTCACAAAGCAAAGAAAGAATTAGAATCCTTTGTCAAGGACATGCCACCGATATGGATTATATCCTCGGTACTGGAATTATTCAATTAGCAAAAGGTTGCTCCATAATAACTGATTCTACACAGTTAATATCCACTCGTACTTTCGACTCCGAGATAAGTCACTCTTATAAACCTTCATCTTCCTTAAATTTAACGTTACTTAGTCCTAAGATTAATACACACCATGAGACTGCGTTAGACATTTTAAATGCGACAAAAGTAAATTTAACATCCTGGAAAATGGATACATTTTCCATACCACTGCGAGAAATTGAGCATCAAGCGAAGATTCTACAAGGACATCATCGGCTAAGCTACCATATCTATTCTTCTTGGTCGGTGATTGGGCTCATCATCCTGTCATCCATAATCGTTTATAGTCTCTACATTTACTTTAAACTGAGACGTAGGAGCAAAATTGCTACTCCAACCACCAACTTAACAGTCGCATTCACGAAAGACGAAGCAGAACCTTTGGCTACACAATCTAAGGAAGGAGTATCTGTCAAACCTTCAATTGGCATCGTTTAAGAGGAAGGAAAATGGGAGGATCAACCATCCCAATGGAGAACACTCCTTCCCTCAGCATCCCGTTTTCTTCACAACCAAGGGCGCCCCGAAAAGGGAGGGGCACCGACACCAGAAAGTACTCCTAATTGGTCCCCCTGACCTTCCCAATTTCCCTCTCTCTCTCTCCTCTAACCTACCCCACTAGTTCAGGGTAGCTACAAAAGCAGCTTCCTAGACCAGTCTTGTGACTTTCGTTTACGAACTCACTCTGACAAACCATGTCACTCTCCAACCTCGCATACGAAGACCGACGCGCGCTGGAGTTGTATTATCTGACCTCCACCTGTGTTCGCGGCGTCGTCTTTATCAATGAGGACGACGACAGTCTCTGCAAAGACTGCTACGCCGAGAGGGGCTTTCCGACCAACTACGTGGATTGTGACACCCACGCTTGGTTTTACAAGCAGAGCGATTTCTTCGACTGCCATGCCTGCGGTCTTTACGCTTTCCTGGACACCCGGCCAGCTCAGCAATGCCGCCTGTGCAGGGACAGCATCAAGAGGCTGCACTTCAAATTAAAGAGGGAAAGCACCACCCTGGACGCCTTCTTCCACCCCAGTCGCCTGGTCCTGAGGAACGTGCCCGTTTCGGGACCCCTCACTCAACTTCCGTTGGACATTTCAACGTGGTACTCACATCAATCCTGAACCACCACCGTATACAACCATCACCGTCAACCACATCAACTGCAATTCAAACCGACCGATACCTTGTAAGCTTCGCGTTTACCTTCATTTTGTTTGCACTAAACAGCCTCATGGGCCTGTTTAAGAAAATTCGTCCGATTTCTTTTATGAAGCATCACGATTTGCGCGATGTTCAATCTAAGGGGGCAGGTGTTACATATTCATCCTCATCGGACTACTTTTCTTAGCCTTATTTCACACGTAGATTCAATAATTTTAACTCGCTAGTCTCCCACATAGTTTTCCCATGCGTATTTTTCGAGACTTAAAAATGTGACTTCGACTCTTTCGTTCCGTCTTATCTCAAAAACACAATCCCTAGTTAGGGATCATCACAGCGTGCCCTTAACGAACTCTGCAGCTGTACACTTAGTGCATCTCACAAATTCTTAGAACTCCAGCGTAGTCTCAGACTTCCGGCGTCTCTATCCCTACCTATGCCCCTTTTCACTGGATTTTTCGGGTATATAAACCCTTAATTTCTGGAGCAAAGGGGGAATCAGTTCCGAACTCTCATCGACGGCGACGCTCTGTCAATCGGACCAGCGAAGAACACCGTAGTAGATCGAGCACTAGTCTCCTTCGAAGCAGTTACAATTACCGTACGTACATCGTGTCTCATCGCGATCGTTAGGCAAGTCACAGTTCTTTCGTTAGTTTTCCCCCGTTCAAATCGTAACGTAAAACGAACTCATATAATTTTGTAACAACATCTCAAAACCACAGAAACTCTCATTGTATATTTTGTGTTTGTATTATTTGTTCATTCAGAATATATTACATTATTCTAGTTTTCATTAAGAAACCATTTGTGTCATCATTACTGAATTCCTGTTTGGTCAACCTTGTTTCAAATAAGCATAACAAGGAAAAGAATAACAAAAGATCCCACGAGGATACATCTTTACCGCTCGAGGTGTATCCGGCGAGCCATAGTAAGGTTTAACGATCTTAGAGCATATCAGGAGACTCGGTAGAGTCTCGCGCTAAGTAGTAGTTATATATATAGTACAGCGCGCGACTACCAAGAATACTTATCCCGAAGTGTAGCGGTTTTCGTCCGCTATAAAACTTTCACCTCGATTTATGGAAAAGTTACAGCTCCAAGGATTTATTTCTGAATTTTGTATTTCTTCGTTGATTTTTCTGAATCGAATGAGCTAAGAATCAAGCGAATCGGTTCAGTCGTTCAAGAGATATGGATTTCTCCTGCTTATTCTTCTCGTGAAAACGGCAAGGCAAATTAAGATTCATCAGGGGAACTAATTCCTAAAAATGTGGTTTTCACTTTTCTCATACGAGATGGCAGCAAACGGGAATATCGTATTTACGTTACCGATCTATAATCTGTAATCTGTGTCATACCGACACATTGGTTAAGCCAGTTATGCCATGGCTGGTTATGTGTCATAATGGTTATGTGACACAGTCCAATTTTATTATTTTATTTTATTCCAGATTCCATGCTTTTATTTAGTTAATAAAAGAGTATAGTGTCCTTGCCCCTGTCCCTGTAATCTTGTCATTATTAAGAATTATGAAGTGTCAAATGTGTTTGGTGAACGAGTGCTGATTTCCAATAATTAAAATTGTCAAGAGTGTAGCATATTTATCTTTAAAGCAATATTAGCAATTATTTATTTACAGTTCAAGGGAATGCTCGGTATTAATAATCAGTACTTGCTCAAACTAATTTCAGTACTTTAGGTTTGTGCTCCGTCAGCTAGGTATTTGACAGTCAGGAATAATTTGTAAAGTGTTAAGTCCAATCATTTAAAATTTCAATATATTATAGCTATTGGGAATCTCTCTTTTGCTACTCTGAATCATTATTTGATTTAACGCTTTAGAATTATAATATATAAACCAAGCAGAATGCTCATAGGCAATCTAATTTAGTTGTATTATGATCATGACTGTCAAGTTCATCGCTCAAGGAACACTTCAGCTAAAGAATAAAATGAATTAAGCAAGCAAAAATTATCAATCATGTGTCATTTAGCGACATACTAGCTATTGGTAATCAGTACTTATTTAACAAATTTTATTACATTAGATTATGCGCTCCCTGAGGTACGCATTTGGCTGTCAAGATACACCAATGTTAGAGTGCGTATGAGGGTATAGCTTATCTAATTGCAATTTAAATGCATCCTAGCTATTGGTAATTTTTCTTTTGCTAATGTGAATTTGTCAAGTGCAAAGTATATTATCTGAGGAATCTATATTCTCACATTCAGCTCAATTTCTTAGATCTCCTCCTATGTGCATGATTAAGTTATAAATACATTGTAACATTAAAGTTACATTATAACATAAACATGCACATAGGTGATGGTGCATATTTGAACAGAAATGGCACTTGACATTTTAATAAAATTTTACTTTTATATTTATTAATTAAACCATTGATAAATACTTAGAATTTTTATTGTCTTTATTGTTAAGCATTAACTAACAAAAAGACATGAAATCCGTCCAAAAACATTAAAATGTAAGAAAATGCGCCAAGTAGCAGTTGGATTTCCCCACAAAAATATAACAAATATAATATATAATGAAATATAACCAAAAAAAATAGATATCATACAAGAAAGCCAAGCTTTCATTCAAAGATACCTCGATTTAACTCGCATTAGCAATTAACAATAAATTAACAATAAATTACCGATTAACAATACAAAAAATCTTGGCGTGTGCGCGCTTTATTCGAGGCACTTGCTCCGGTAATATTACTAGATTTTAGGACTCGCGAAGCCTGGCTCGTAACACTTGTAGTGGACCGCAAGTGTCGATGGCTATTTTGTCGAAAGGTTCGGCGGGTGTATCTGTGATTATCATTGGTGCTTTAGGTTTTACACGTACGAGTTTGTTTCTTTGGCAGTTTAGACAGCATTTTATGTAGGTTGTTATGTCTGCTTTCATATTTTTCCAGTAATATTGCGATTGTATTCTTTTATATGTTTTTTCTATTCCTTTGTGACTTCCAATTGTGGAGTTATGTGATTCCTCTATTATTTGATTTCTTTCTGATATATTTGGTACGGATATTAGGCCTTCGCAAAGTGTAATTGTTAATTCCGGTTGGATGGTGTGTAAATATAAATATGGTTTTAGGTTTGACCATGCTAGTTAGTCGACAATTTTAGGGTCTTTGGGTATTGTGCATGTGTTGATTTTGTGTCGTTTCAGAGTGACAAGAAGTGTTTTAACGCATTTCACCATAGTGTGAGGGTTTACATTATCTGTGTTTTTGTTTTTACATTCCATGCCGAAATAGTATTTTGTTTTTCGGTGGGTGATTAAGATGTCGCCTAAATGTGGGTCAGATTGTAAGAGAGTTTGTGTGTTAATGATTCCTTTTTCTTTTAGTATTTGGGTAGTTAGAGTGTCTATGACGCAGTCTGCTGAAAGGAAATATGCAATATTGTCCTTTTGTGTTTGAAGGTTACTCGTGTTATTATAATTGTGTTTCTGGTTTGAGGGTCATGATTATCTGCAGGCGTATCGGTCCGTGCAGTCAGCTGTTTAGTGTTATGAAGCGACGGTCGGTGCACTGGGTCACTGACTTCGTCACTTGAGGAGGTGCTCGAGTCGGCTGTGTGTTTATGGCTTTTGTGTGTGTCGGTGTGTTCGTGTGGCTCCGTGCCGTGTTTTGTACTCGGTCCCGCTAGGTCTTGAGGGTTCGCGCGATTTATGGCTGTTTTCCTGCGTATTGTTCGCTTCATCGGTTTATGAAGTGTCTGGTCATCATCGTCAGGAGAGTCCGAACTTGTAGAAATGTGTTGTCGATGGGGCGGAGAGCGGAATGTTGGTTGTATTGCTTCAAGATGTCTATTTTCTATGTTTTCGATGCGTTCTTCCGGTGGTGAGTGAAAGTTGGGTTTAACGGTTTTACGTGTTGACTGTTGGGTTTTTCCGTTGTCCTGTGATTTAGCGATAATCCATTCTATTTCTGAATCGGTGCTTGTCTCCAAATATTTTTGCGTAGTGTCCGAAAGTTTATAGTATAATGAGGGCTTATTATCTTGTGGAGTGTTGTTTCCTAATTTCATTTGGGCGTCACTTCTATCTGTATCTCTGCTGCTTTTATTATTTGTGTGACGATCTTGGCGGTTTTCTGTTTCCGATATCATATTCTCTGTCCTAGTCTGTTGCCTAAGTTCGTGGTCCGTTATCTCTTGATAGGCAGGTGTGTATGTGGGTGCAGGTGGTGACCGGAATTGTGGGTTGATTTCGGTGGATTGTGGGGTTTCTTGTTTTTCGAGTGTTGGCTTCTGTTCTGCGTTGGTTTGTTTTTCGCTGATTTCGTTTAAGTGCGGAAAGTCTTCATTATCTGTACTGTCAGATCCCTGTTTTTCTAATGATTTTCGTCTTTGCTACCGTTATTTTGTTCAGGGCTGCAGGTTAATTCATTTAGGTTTCCTACACTTTGGTTTTTGATTTCAGCGGTTACGCGATTATTTATTTCGTTTATGGTTAATTCGTCGTCGGATGACATAGATGATGACGAGTCCCTATTATCATCATCTATGGTTTTATGATATTTTTTGATTGTGTCCTCGATTTGATGCTCCTTTGGTCTTGTGCCTGAGCAGGATGGTATATGTGTGTCAATTGTGTTTCGCGTGATTTCTTGTTTCCTAACTGGTCTAAGATATCTGTGATGTTGGGGAGTGGATATGCATCGGTTACTGTTTTGTCGTTAAGTTTTCTAAAGTCTATGACCATTCTCCATCTTTTATTTCCTTTACTGTCGGCTTTCTTGGGAACGATCCAAACTGGTGAATTGTATGGTGAAATAGAAGGCTGTATGATGTCTTTTTCCATGAGTTTCTGAATTTGTTGTTGAATTTCGTTTTTATGTACCGGAGGGTATCTGTATTGTTTTGTGTTAATTGGTTTATCGTCTGTTGTGTGGATTTGATGTTGGGCAACCGGTGTGTGGCCTAATTGATCTCTTTCGATATAAAATAAATTTGGATACTCCGAGACTAACTCTAAAACATGTTGTTTCTCCTCTGTGTTTAGGTGTTCCGAGCGCAGAAGAGCTTTTAGTTTTTCGAGTCTTTCGTCTACTTTTGTGTTATAAATTCCTGCAATGTATTCTGTTTGAATACATGGAGAATTTAGTTCGTTTTTGAATGTGTTAGGGATGTTTGCTATTTTTTCGACTGGTTGTAGGTCCACTTCTTGGATTTCTAATTTCACGGGTTTTGAATTGGTGTTGATTACTTGAAGGTACGCAATGTTGCCATGGTTTTTAACGAGTGCGTTTCCGAGGTATAAACCATCGTATTTTGTTATCTCTGGTATGTATCCTTCTCGGAGGTCTGTATGTTTTAACCGGATAGGCATTTGAGCCTTTGTTCTTGGCGGCACGTTCAAGGTTTCTAGTGTCGCGAAGGGGAACTTTTGGTTACAAAGTACTATGCAGTTCTCAGAATATAGTATATCTGCTGACGTCTGATTAAAGAAGGCATCGCCTAGCAGGCCGTCCTGTGGGAACGGGAATGTGTCAGCGACTACTTGAAACTCGACTAAGATATTTTCGACGCAGATAAGGCACGATCCTATGGTGACTGTTTTACAATTGGTTATTCCTTTGAGTTTATAAATTATGTTTGGGTTAATGTTACTGTGATGTGCTACGTTGCTAGATTTTATAAGGTTTACTTGTGCTCCCGTGTCTATGAAAAATCTGGTTTTCGGTTTAACTGTGTTATGTGTACGTAGTTCTATTGTCGGTGGTTCATGAAATTTCGATATTCCGCATGATATTGTTGCTTCTTTTATAATTACCGGATTTAGTTCTTTGGGCACTGGGAGGGTAAGTCTCGTACTGTGCCCGTTTGCAAGACTTCTTCTGAGTTTTTTAATAAAAGGTTCTTTAGCGCTTCCTCGATTTCGCTAGTGCTATTGTTTTTATCGGATTAGTATTGTTTCTGTGAGTCTCGTTCATTCGTTGAATTGTCGCGTTGGTTGTGCGTATTATCTGGATTGTGTGTGTATCTGTCTCTCGAATTATTTCTGCTGTACCTATTTCTGGAATTATCTCTGTTTCTGTCGTATGAGTAATCCCTATTGTCCTTATACCGATTTTGTGAGTTATTTCGATTGTCACGGTATCTGTGGCGTGAGTATCTGTCTCGTGAGTCGTCGCGGTCGTCGCGGTATCTGTCTTGTGAATGGCACCTGTTACGTGAATTGTCTCGAAACCTGTCGCGAGAATATCTATTTTGTGATTCGTTTCGATATCTGTCTTGTGAGTACCTGTTTCGGGAGTCGTCTCGATGTCTGTCTTGTACGTATTTGTCGCGTGAATTATCTCTGAATCTGTTCGAGAGGCTGCTTCTATATCCGTCGGATGAGTATTCTCGATCGTTTCCGTTTTTGTGGGGTGAATGATTGTAATTTCGCCTAGGGTTGTGTCTGAATCTGTTTTGTGGGTGGTCTCCTGAACTATTATCCTTGTACCTTTTACGGGAGGCTTTGTAGCGGCGTAGGGAGCGACATTCTTTTGTGTTATGCGTGTAAGTGTCGCAGAAATCGCAAAATTTCTTATCGTATGAGTCGTCAACCTCAGCGAATCGGACGTATGTGGTGGGTGTGTAGTTTTCGTTTGTTGTGTTGTGTAGTCTTTGTCTTCGTATTAGTTAGTTTTCTATTTCTATTGCTTCGTCTATTGTCGTCTGTAGTGATGTGTGGCCTCTATTCATGCGGTTATCAGGAGACTCGGTAGAGTCTCGCGCCAAGTAGTTAGCTATAGCTATACAGCGCGAGAAGCCGAGGCTACTTATCCCGACGCGTAGCGGTTTTCGATCGATATAAGACTTTCACCTCGATTTCCGAAAAAGTTACAGCTTGCAAGCATAACTTATGAATCAAGCACAGCCTAATTTATTTTTCTGAATCCAATAAGCTAAAGAGCAAGGAAATTGGTAAGTGCGTTCAAGACATATGAATTTCCTCCTCTTATTTTCTCGTGCGAAAACGATTCAGAAGAAAATTCAGACCAAAAATGTAGGTAGGTGGCAAAAATGTAGGTAGGTGGGAGAATGTTCATATATTTCTAGCTTTGTAGCTGCGAGATGATGTTATGGTAGAGAAAGAAGGCAGATGTGACCTGATGTTAGAGAGAGATGCTAGACATGTAGAAAGAGATTAACTAACACGAGATGGATAGATGTTAGATGTCTTATTTCCTTGACGTTCGAGTGCTTGGTTATGTAGGCTATTTTATGACAGGAATATCTTACGCGAGGATATCTGATAAATTTAACAGTTTTATTCTTTTATTGATACACCTTTATTACCCTACTCAATCTAACACTGTTAAGCAATATCCTCTTATTCAATAGAATTATAGACTACCAAAGTTGCCAAGTGCATAACCAGGACCCACCTAAATGAAAAAGCATCAATTTGTTCACCAAGTGATACTTTAGGTCTTTCATTTAAATGATTTCTGAACTACGAACAGTACTAGTAATCAATATTTCCTCAGTAAACTTTAGATCTTTCACTTCTGTAGTTTTTAATTATGTATCTGTTCAGCAAGTTTGAAGTCTATAATTGAACTGGTTCTTGGGTACGCCCTTGTCAAATTTCACATTACAAATGTGTTGAATAAGAGAATTAATAGAACTTATTAAGTGTTGAGCCTAATCGTAATATTAATTTAGGGGCATACTAGTCGTGGAAAATTAGTAGTGCTCATCAAGTTTGAAACATGTCGCTTAAGTCGTTCTTAGCCTACACATTTGACAAGTTCCACACTTTTCACATGTGTCGAATGAAGAGAGGATGTATAATTTAAGCGAAGGAGTCCAAATTTGTTAAACGAATATGAATTGCCAGTAGATTGCATGCCATTGAACTCCATATAATGAAGTCCAACGCTTTATATATTATATTTGTTACGTCCTTCGCTCCTGAACGTAACACATTATGTATACAGATAAGCTGCATCCCCCTCTTATTCGTCATATTGTTGAAGTATTAAACATGTCAAACGTGTAGCTTGAGAGTTACTTAAATCAAAAACCTGAAATGTACTGAACAAATACTCATTGGAAATGGCGGCCTGTTCCTAAGTTGTATCAGTATCAGTATCTGCTCATCAAATTTCAAGCCTCTCGCTTAAGTGGTTCTTAGCTCCACATTTGACAAGTTCCACACTTCACAAACTTAAGCGAAGGACCCCAAATTTGTTGGACGAATATGAATTGCCACTAGATAGCATGGTTTTGAATTTCATAGAATGAAATTAGGCGGCCTGTTTCTAAGTTGTATCAGTATCTGCTCACCAAATTTCAGGTTTAACGCTGAAGTGGTTATTAGCTTCACTTTTGACAAGTTCCACACTTTATCACAAATGTTTTGAATAAACGAGAATATCTCTTCAGCGATAAATCTGAAATTTGGTGAGCAGACTAAAAAAAGGTTAAAATTACATACTAGATAAGAAAAAAGAAGGGATGGGGTTTAACTGTTTAATTTCTCTCCTCAACAATACATATGTATCGTGGCCTGGCGTTCGCCGCCACCACCGCCGCCTCCTCGGCGTCCGCCACCGCGTCGCCAGCCGCGACCGCCGCGGTAGTAAGCACCACCACCTCCTCCTCCTCTACCGCCACGGTAACCGCCACCACGTGGCGTGGGAGCGTCCGCCTGGGTTGGATCGTTCTGTAAACTAATTTAAGTACAGCAGAAGAACTCTCTCCCCCTTTGTTAGATAAACAACAACAGCCCCATCATCCCTTTTCCCATGTGACAACACGCTGAAAAATTTAGCAGAGCACAAACATCACAACACACCCCACAGTCCGGGATCGAACTCGGGTCCCGCAAATTGCGGTTCGCGTGTTTGCCTCACTGAGCCACTACACGGGTAATATTCCAATGATTAATTTTGTAATACTTACGTCTTCCTGCTCTCCCTCGCTCCACTGGAGGCACAGCAGCACGAGCTGCAGCGGCGGCAGCGGCTTCGAGCCGCCGCTGCAGCTCCTGCTCGAATTCGCGGCGCATCCTGTCAACGCGCCGCTGCACCTCCTGATCTTGATGTTGTTCTAAAAACAAACTATAATTAATAAGGAGAAAGAATGAGGGATAGAGAAAAGCTAAAAGAAGTATGCAATTATACTCACGCATATTAGGATGAGCCTCTGCTACATCCATTTGGGCGGACGCCGGCTTATCTTCTTGTTCTGACATTCTAATATAAAAAAGATGAAATTCAATATTAATTATAAATAGTTATATTAAAGTAAAGCCCGGAGTCGAATTAGAAGATAAAGCAGAAGAATAAAAGAAATAGAAGCATAAAACGACAGCAAAATATATTTTGAATACTTACGATGTTGTCGCTTGCTAGATTCGGGCGATAATGGACGATCACGAGCACATGAAGAAAGCCGTGTTTGATAACAATTTACGTAGGGGTTGAACATGCATATGCCTTGAAATCAGTTCTTCAGTCGAATTATCGGTAATACCGACCATTGCGTAATTGTTATGTTAGCCGTATAATGTCGCCTGTGTCATGTGTCGTTCGAGCATTACATGGAGTGAATTATGACAGATACCGATATGCTACATTAGTTACCGAAATTTTTTGTACAGGGATGCACTAAACGGGGAATCAGCTTTTTACCATCGAATTATCGGTAACACCGAAAAGCGTAATGCATCACCCTGTATATATTATTTTAAAATCATTGGACTGCATAATTAACACTTCTCTGAGATTTTGCACTTGTTAGTTAATCGATTGGCTGCCGGTATCTGTCACGATTCGCTCCGTGTAGTACTCAGGAACACACGACACAAGTGACATTACACGGCAAAAAAACAATTATGCAAATGTCGGTATTATCGATAATTCGATGGTAAAAAAACTGATTCCAAGTCATATGCATCACACTTAGGGACAGCGTTTTACTACTAACATGTCACAACGTAATATATTATATTACATTTTATAGTACATAAATGAACATTTCTCTCTTTATTCTCTCTCATTTGGATCGAGCCATGCTTGTTGCATATGAGAGAGAATGGCTGTCGCCACTGTCCAGATCGACACGCAAAATGCTTACATACGATGTATGTACGGTGTGATCGGAGCCGCAATTGTCGAGCATCTGTTGAACGTGCAACAGGACATTCAACAGCTCCAGGTTAGACGTACTTACATTTTTATTTATACTTCTATATTAGAATTTAATTTTATTCTTTTATTTATCGTGCCGAAAACTTTAAAATGAAATCAATAAAGCTTCAATTAACAGAATATTTAGAGAACAGGATATCTCAAAACCTGTGGCTAGACGACAGTCACATCGACATTTTTCATTCCTTTATACACGAGTATGGTTATAGTACTCAAGGCACTTGGAAAGTACAACTTCCTGACACTATAGATGAAGTACCATCAAACGTAGAGCATATTCAAATCTTGTTCAGTGGTGCTCCAAATACAATTGGACATTGGGTTTGCTCTTACTATGACAGAAAATCGATATATATATATATATATATATATATATATATTGTTAATAATAATGATATTACAACAAATCTTATTACGCTAAACAATGTCTATTTGCAGTGTGCAAAGCGGCGAGGGCACGTTACTTGAGGTTGCCTGTCGGCGCCGAGTTAAAGTTCACCCATGCCTGCCGCTGTGGCACGGCGTGACGGCCGATCGCCGCCGTAAGCGCGCGGGCTAGCGGCCGGGCGGCGCCGACCTGCCGGCCGGCGCCTCGGTACCTATAAGAGTGGCGAGCGGTCGGACCGGTCGAGCGAGGGAGTGCCTCCACTGAGACTCTAGGGTCGAAGAGGTAGTGTCATGCTTTCGCGAGGCTGTTCCTTAGAGTGCCGTTATGCCCCTACAACAAACAAAATAATATTTTCACAGCATTGTCACGGGTCGGTGTCTTTGACCGAATGGCCCTTATGTGACGAGCGTCTACGGACGTTGGATACGGAGGAAATCAGAGTGTTTCACTTCGTACTCACTGAGCATCGACTCTCGGTTTATTATATCCGAGCGTTTTACTACAATCCACATACACCTTTGGGAAGGCGGGTGGTGGTTGAGTTTCCTTTTATCATATAGAAGGACGAAACCAGTGTATTACTATACTGTAATATATTTGGTCACGACGAAGAAAGAGAGGAGAGAGCTAGTCGTCGGGGAGAGTAGTGAGCGGAAAATTGTTATTGAGAGAGACGGAGGAGAAAGAGAGAGGTATCAGAAAGAAAGAAAGAAGCAGTCCCTCACTGACTCTCGCTGAGATCATGAACGAACCATATGACCGGTCCTGCGGTGGAAGG
>OZ030388.1:50000-75000 GCA_964023945.1 Ectemnius cavifrons
AATAAGAGAGAGTGGAGCGACACGGGCGATAGATCCGCCGGTTACCACGCCGCGGCTTCGCCCCGTCGTTGCTGCCACACAGAAGAGAAGAGAGGAGGAGAGAAAGGAGGGAAGGAAAAGCAAGGAGAGACATAATATTTGCTATTGTGAGAGACATATTTGCACAGAGAGATATACACGGCGAGAGAACAGAAGAGGGGAGTGTGCGAGAGAAGAGAGGCGAAAAAAAGAGGAGGAGAGCTGCAAGTAGCGTTGCCGCGCGAACGTGTCCGTCACGACGCGACGCAGAAGACGACGAGGGCGGTCGACTCTGTATCTCGGACTGCCTCGGCAGACTACACGAGACGAAGCAGAGCGGCGCCTCGCGCGTCTTGCGCGCTGACGACGAGTACCCACGGGATCGCGGAGCGCTCGCGCTCTCTCTCTTTCTCTCTCTCTCCTCCCCCTCTTTAAACTCTCGTCGCAAGCGCAATTTCACTCAAGAGAGAGGCGCCGAGCACACGGCGGTTGTGTGGAAGAACCAACAACCGGTGTAACCTACGCGATGGTGCTGTCGGGAGGGAGCGGAAGCTCTCCTGCCGACGCTGCGCGAGAGGGCGGATCTAGTCCCGTATCGGGGGAGTATTACCCCGTCGACGATCCCCCGAGGTTTTTCAATGAAGTGTTCGCCCGGCCCTCGCGCGCGCGTTAACAGCGCGCGTGCGTGGGTCGCCGTGCGGTGGTGGTGGTGCAGGAGGCCTCCGATGCGGGGCCCACCCACCACCTCTCTCGATTTTTTTTTCCTCCTTCGGGAGGAAAAACGTGGTGCCATAGCCTCAGGCCGCCCCATCACAGGGGAGACGGAGGTGGTGGCGTTCGTGGGTGCCTTCCTGTTGCGCGGGTCGGACGCTCGCGGGCCTCGGGCTTTCGAAACCGAGAGAAAAACTTTCGAAGAGCGAGAGAGACAGAAAATATCATACACAAATGAAAAATACAAAAACGATTACCCTGAACGGTGGATCACTTGGCTCGTGGGTCGATGAAGAACGCAGCTAATTGCGCGTCAACGTGTGAACTGCAGGACACATGAACATCGACATTTCGAACGCACATTGCGGTCCACGGAAACAATTCCCGGACCACGCCTGGCTGAGGGTCGTTCTCTTAAACAAAAGACTGCTTGCGCGTGCCGTAACAACACACGCACCACGCGCGCGCCCCACATAGCAGCAAGCGCACACGCGCGCCCGATGCACACACCGATAGAAAGACGATTGCGCACAGACACGCACCGCTCGCGCTTTGCTGACCGCCTGGTCTCTCGTACGGCGTCGCGCGTCGCAGAAAGAGTGTCGCACCTTGTATGGAAGCCGCGCGCGTCGCGCGCCCTACCCAATCAGTGGGGGGGCCGCTTCGCGGTCAGCGTGATGCTTCTTCGGGTGCCCTCTTAGCGACGCGCTCGAACGACGCCCTCTTCGTGGGAACCAAGAGGCGGCGGCGGCGCTTGCACGCGTCGAAGTGCCGCGTCTGTCGCGTGTGCTTGACGGCGGTCGGATTGTTGTGCCGCGACGCCGCGGGACTCGCGCTGCGTTCGGTGCACATTGTGTGTATATACGAAACACACGCGTACGAGCGATGGATTGAGCGCTCGTCGGACGATGCCGCGGTACTCACGGAGTCACCCAAAGCGGGTGACCGGGCCGCGCTCCCGACGTCGCTTTAAACGAACGACAAAGTCTGAGAACACTTTTCTTTGACAAAGGTGGGAGAAAGGATATGGAGAAGGGAGAGAGACAGTCGTACACGGACGCAGAAAGGGAGAGAAAGCAATCGAAGCAAACGAGCAGATGACACACAGAGAGCGCAACAGTTGTTGTTGCCGCAAGGTGTCAGGTGATGATGATAGCGAGGAGGGAGGGAGCAGGGCGCCACAACCGAGTGTGTGAGAGTGCCGTGCCGTTTTGCGCGTGCGGAGGAGCGCTCGGGGAGACGGAGAGAGACTGAAGGAGTAGTCAGTGGTCATCGGTAGATGCGGAGAGTAGTGTGCCGCCGGTAAGCGACGCGCGCGACCAGTTTCCTCACGGATTAACAGAGGCGAGCCACGGCGAACGCGCCGTACGCCGGAAAACCGTGGGTGTACGATTGGCGCGACGCGGCGCGACGGCCACACCTCTGCTCTTCTGGACCGAGCACTACCACCTCTCTCGCCCCCTTGCGCGACTCCAAGTCACGCGCGAATCACGGAGCACGTGCCACGCGCTCACTACTCTTTAATGTGTTGTTGGCAGCCAGCTGTTCTACTAGCAGGCCCCCGCGCACCATACATACTCTCGTGTGCCGCGCGCTCACCCCGGTCGTCGAGTCCCTGAAGCCGCCATTGCGCGCAGGTGAGAGGACAGACGTTGAACCGAAAACCGGGTGCACCGAGCGTGTTCGAGCACACAACGAGAGAGGGTTATGGAGCTATACGCGCGGCGGGAACGCTACACCTCCGACACACGCAGACAGCACGCCCCACTGGACAGCGGCGACAGCACGCGCTGCTCTGGCAGGCATCCCGTTTGCGCTTTCTTCGCCCTTAGCGTCGTTCATCGTGGTTTCAAACTCTTTTTTTTCTCCTGCCTTCGCGCGTTAATTCTTTTTTTTAACGCCCCCCGACGTTCAAAGAGGAGAGATATATTATAGAGAAAGACGACCTCAGAGTAGGCGAGATCACCCGCTGAATTTAAGCATATTACTAAGCGGAGGAAAAGAAACTAACCAGGATTTCCTTAGTAGCGGCGAGCGAACAGGAAAGAGCCCAGCACTGAATCCCGCGGCATCTCGCCGCAGGGAAATGTAGTGTTCGGGAGGATCCGCTTATCCCGGAGCGTGCTTTATCGCGTTCAAGTCCATCTTGAATGGGGCCACTTACCCGCAGAGGGTGCCAGGCCCGTAGAGACCGGTACGCGCTTCGGGAGGATCTCTCCTTAGAGTCGGGTTGCTTGAGAGTGCAGCTCTAAGTGGGTGGTAAACTCCATCTAAGGCTAAATATGACCACGAGACCGATAGCGAACAAGTACCGTGAGGGAAAGTTGGAAAGAACTTTGAAGAGAGAGTTCAAGAGTACGTGAAACCGTTCAGGGGTAAACCCGAGAAACCCAAAAGATCGAACGGGGAGATTCATCGTCAGCGGAGCCGGCATCTCGGTGGCGCGCGATGTCCCGGAGGCAGCGGATCTCGGTCCGCGCTTCGCGGACACGCCGCCGGCGGCGAAAGTCCGGCGACGTGGGCGTGCACTTCTCCCCTAGTAGAACGTCGCGACCCGTTGGGTGTCGGTCTACGGCCCGAGTGGGCTCCTGCCGTCGTGCGCCTCGCGCGCACGCGGCGGCCCCTCGGTCGCCCGACCGGCTGCTCGGCGGTACTCGCACGGTATAGGGCCGCAGTTCGTTCGCGTTCTGCGTCGGGCCCGCCGCAAGCGCGGTCAAAGAGCATACCCGGGGTGTACGCGGCCTCCGCGCCGTGCCCGGGCCTTGGCCAGCTGTTGGCAGGCGGTGTCCTCGGACAGGCCAATATTAATACGAAATACCGGTCAGCGACGCTACTGCTTTGGGTACTCTCGGGACCCGTCTTGAAACACGGACCAAGGAGTCTAACATGTGCGCGAGTCATTGGGACAGGAAAACCTAAAGGCGCAATGAAAGTGAAGGTCGTGCCTTCCCCGCAAGGGGTCGGTCGCGTCCGAGGGAGGATGGGCCGCGTCACGATGCGGCCTCGCACTCCCGGGGCGTCTCGTTCTCATCGCGAGATGAGGCGCACCCAGAGCGTACACGTTGGGACCCGAAAGATGGTGAACTATGCCTGGTCAGGACGAAGTCAGGGGAAACCCTGATGGAGGTCCGTAGCGATTCTGACGTGCAAATCGATCGTCGGAACTGGGTATAGGGGCGAAAGACTAATCGAACCATCTAGTAGCTGGTTCCCTCCGAAGTTTCCCTCAGGATAGCTGGCACTCGCTAGCCCCATCGCGGGCGCATGCGAGTCTCATCTGGTAAAGCGAATGATTAGAGGCCTTGGGGCCGAAACGACCTCAACCTATTCTCAAACTTTAAATGGGTGAGATCTCTGGCTTGCTTGAACTATGAAGCCACGAGATTATTTTATTATGGATCAGAGTGCCAAGTGGGCCATTTTTGGTAAGCAGAACTGGCGCTGTGGGATGAACCAAACGCGGAGTTAAGGCGCCCAAGTCGACGCTTATGGGACACCATGAAAGGCGTTGGTTGCTTAAGACAGCAGGACGGTGGCCATGGAAGTCGGAATCCGCTAAGGAGTGTGTAACAACTCACCTGCCGAAGCAACTAGCCCTGAAAATGGATGGCGCTGAAGCGTCGCGCCTATACTCCGCCGTCAGCGGCAAGTGGGGCGGGGCGGTCCTCCTCGCGGGGGCCGCCCTCCATGAAGCTCTGACGAGTAGGAGGGTCGCGGCGGTGTGCGCAGAAGGGTCTGGGCGCGAGCCTGCCTGGAGCCGCCGTCGGCGCAGATCTTGGTGGTAGTAGCAAATACTCCAGCGAGGCCCTGGAGGACTGACGTGGAGAAGGGTTTCGTGTGAACAGCCGTTGCACACGAGTCAGTCGATCCTAAGCCCTCGGAGAAATCCTATGTCGATGATGGTGTTGTGCCAAATACGCAAAGAGAGAGAGAGAGAAATAAAAGACACACACCCGTTGGGCGAAAGGGAATCCGGTTCCTATTCCGGAACCCGGCAGCGGAACCGCATACAATTCGGGCCCTCGCAAGAGTGTTCGTCGGGGTAACCCAAAATGACCTGGAGACGCCGTCGGGAGATCCGGGAAGAGTTTGCTTTTCTGTATAAGCGTTCGAGTTCCCTGGAAACCTCTAGCAGGGAGATAGGGTTTGGAGCGCGAAGAGCACCGCAGTTGCGGCGGTGTCCGGATCTTCCCCTCGGACCTTGAAAATCCAGGAGAGGGCCACGTGGAGGTGTCGCGCCGGTTCGTACCCATATCCGCAGCAGGTCTCCAAGGTAAAGAGCCTCTAGTCGATAGAATAATGTAGGTAAGGGAAGTCGGCAAATTGGATCCGTAACTTCGGAATAAGGATTGGCTCTGAGGAGCGGGGCGTGTCGGGCTTGGTAGGGAAGCGGGTCTGGCTGACGTGCCGGGCCTGGGCGAGGAGAGCGGGTTGGAAACAGCCCAGGATCCGAGCTCGGTCCCGTGCCTTGGCCTCCCGCGGATCTTCCTTGCTGCGAGGCTTCTGGGGCCCCTCGCGGGCCTCTCCAGTCCTCTTCGGCCGCCATTCAACGCTCAGCTCAGAACTGGCACGGACTAGGGGAATCCGACTGTCTAATTAAAACAAAGCATTGCGATGGCCCTCGCGGGTGTTGACGCAATGTGATTTCTGCCCAGTGCTCTGAATGTCAACGTGAAGAAATTCAAATAAGCGCGGGTAAACGGCGGGAGTAACTATGACTCTCTTAACGGTGCGGGTCGAAGAGGCCGATGCGGGGAGTGCCTCCACTTAGGCTCTTGAGTCTAAGTTGGTAGTGTCATGCTCTGCTAGGCGGACTCGGCCGGTCGCTTGAGGTGTCGGGCGCAAGCCTAGTATCCGAGACATCGCACCAGGCCACCTCGGTGGTGTTAAGAGACATGAGTTACGGGATTGTGATGCGCCATATAGTCTTCTAGGCTCGGACCATTAGCCTCTCACTTTCCAAGACATTCTCCACCTCCACGTGGTTCCTGCCGGAAAACCCGATCTAACGGTTAGCCTTTTATGGCTACTGTTGGTCGGGGCTAACGGAGTTATGTCGCCCCACGGGCTGCGAAATTGATTTGTGTTAATCGCAGAACGGGTCTTGCACACCCGGGGTTCCCGAGCTGGGGGTGGATGAGCGCCACCCGTCTCCGAATACCGTAGCTTCCGAAACTACTTCAGCAACCGACGCAGGGCGTAGCGCTGGTACGTTGTAGACTGAAGAGAGCGGGGGTCTTGCCTTAACTGGCTGGACTACGAGGTCGGCGACCTCTGTAAAAATCGTCCCCTAATCCTAAGCTATGATGCGTGGCGATGGGATGCATAGTTGAGGGAAGCACAACTCCTAGCGATCCCCTCAGGATACCTGGCGACCTCCTGAGTAATTAGCCTTCCTCGGAGTTAGGGCGTAAGCTCCGAGGTGACCTACACACGTCCCGTCTCGTGGGAACAAAAATGAGTGATTTTTCTAACCCCCCCCCTAAAACACCTAGAAGTAGTAGCAGGAAACCCCCCAAAAAATGAAGAGGAAATGGAGGCGGAGCCGTTCCAAACGGTAAAGCGCAAATCGAGGAGAACGACCGAGGAATCGACCGACTCGGACTCCGACTTCCCTGTCATCAGGAAGCCTAGAGCCATTAAGAAGCCCCTTAAGAAGGGCCAAAAAGCTAAGTCTGATTCTGGCACAGAATCGGACCGCATCTGCAAAGACAAGAATAAAGTCCCAGCAAACAATTCAAGCAAGCCAGGGAAACCTGACACAATCATTGCATTCTGCAACTCTCTCGGCACTGTGCTGACCAAGGACAGCAAACAGACAATTATCCTGGCATTCGAGAGTCTCCAGATGCAACTTCTGGCCTCTCAGGAGGAAAATGCTCAGCTGAAGGCACAGCTGAGCATCAAAGAGAATCTGCAAAACCAGTTGAAGGCACTGGATGCAACTATCGCGGGAGCAGTAGGACAGATGTCTGCCCTCAAGGGCAAAATCAGTCCCCAGGCCTCCTATGCCAACAAGGTGAAGCAGACACCGAAAATCATCACCCCGCAAACTAGCAAGCCGCGAAACATCGTTTTTGTGCACCCTGCAGAGGACTCCAAAGTCACCTGCAGTAATGACACAAAGAAGTTGGTAACTACTAATGTAGCTCCAACTAAGGAAAAACTACGGATCAAATCCGTTAAGAATATCGGCAACAATGGTCTCCTCATAGAGACGGAAACAAAAGCAGACTTAATGACGCTCCTCAACAACGAGAAGCTTAAAAAGGCTGGCCTTAAAGTTGGCCTCCCCACAAAGAGGCGTCCTCGCCTCCTCATTCACGACATCCCGTCGGAGATGTCGGAAAAAGACATTATTAATGCAATCCGGCAACAAAATACCGAGGATGTAGCCAGAGCTGACTTTGCTGAGCAAGTCAAACTCTGCTACAAAACCGGTCCGAAAGGCAAGGACCAGGTAAACTGGGTAATCGAGGTATTCCCAGAGATTAGGCTGCGCCTAATCAAAAACAAGAGAATATACATCGGGTGGAGCTCGTGTTATATCCGTGATCACCTGCAGGTTTTCAGGTGTTTTAAATGCCAAATGTTCGGCCACATCTCCAAACATTGCAAGTCCCAGCACGAAGTGTGTGGGCACTGTGCCCTCAATGGGCACAATATTAAGAATTGTCCCGACTCTAAGAAGCCACCTACTTGCAGCAACTGCAAGAAGGCTGGCAAAACCCATAATCATGACTCGAGGTCAAAAAGCTGTCCAGCATTTACACTGGCACTAAACGCAACTCAACAAAGAATAAATTATGGCGAGACATAACTCCCAGCAAGCTAGCTCCAATCACCTCAAGATCGGCCAACTGAACGCCCAAGGCGCTCAGGTGGTCATGGACGAGATAAGACAAGTGGCCGTTGATAACGAGCTCGATATTCTGGCACTCCAGGAACCGTACAGCTCTCAAGGCAAAATCCGAGGGCTGGGCCTTTCCACGAGGGTTGTGTCCGATGGCAAACCCTTCTCCAATGTAAAGAGCTGTAGCTCTATCAAAACGGCAATTGCCGTCTTCAACACCAAGCTCTCGACGTTAAAACTAGAACAATTCTGCAACACACACTGTGTCTGTATAGAAATCTCAACAGAAACCTTTAAAGCATATATTATAATCGCATACTTCCAGTATTGCGATAAGATCGATCCCTATCTCGTTCACTTAGATAAAGTGCTGCGCTGCCTGAAGGGGCAGAATATCATCATATGCGCTGACTCTAATGCCAAATCACATCTATGGCAAAGCGATGTGACTGACGATAGAGGCGAGGCGCTGGAGCAATTCATTGCCCAGCACAACCTCTTTGTCTTAAACTGTCCATCTGCATTCTACTCCTTCGACAATGGCCGAGGGAAATCCAATATAGATATCACCCTAACAGGCGCCAGCTGCTTTAATAACATCAGTAACTGGCATATTCACACAGACAAAACAGTTAGTGATCACAACCTGATCACTTTTAATATCTTACACTGTCCAAACCAATCAGACCAGTGTTGTGTTGGCAGATTTAACTTAAAGAGAGCGAATTGGCAGAAATTTGCTATGGCAGTCCTTAGTGGGATGGATAGACTCTCGAGAGCTCTGATCTCACGGCAACCGGATGCTCAGACGTCCTGCGAGGTTATTCAACTTGCAATTACCCAAGCATCCAAAGCTTCTATACCACTCAAGTCTCAGTTCCGAAGATCAGTTCCCTGGTGGAACAAAGAACTCAGCTGGTTGAGGACGGCGGTACGTAGTGCACGCCGCTCGCTCCAGTCTGAAAGAAATGAGGTAAAAAGAAAGACACTCGCTGATAAGTATCGTAAGATACGAAATCAGTACATTACGGAGCTACGCATGGCAAAACACGAAAGCTGGAGAAAGTTCGTAAACAACGAGGGCAACAGACACCCCTGGGGGGTCGTCTACAAAATACAGGCAAAGAAGCTTCATACTCAAAGAGTACTAGAAAGCATTAAAGTTGGCGGAGGACAAACGTCCTCCTGGAAAGAGACAGCGGCAAAACTCCTGGACTGTCTTACACCTTTAGACTCCACGGAGAACGAGACCGACTGGCAGCAAGAAACCAGAGCTCAGGGCGGACTTTGCCGCACTGGGGAAATGTCACCACCATTTTCCGAAGAGGAGGTGGAGAGGGTGATAAAATCCCTGAAAAATAACAAGGCTCCGGGTCATGATATGATCGAAGGAGAAATAATTAAGCACAGCTGGGGCAGTATAGGCAAAGGCCTGGTACATCTAATGAACCAGTGCCTCGCCGAAGGTATCTTCCCTACCCAGTGGAAGAAAGGCGTTATACGTGTGCTGCTGAAATCAGAGGATAAAGATCCTACGAATCCGAGGTCGTATCGTCCTATTTGTCTTCTCCCGGTACTTGGAAAAGTACTGGAGAAGCTAATAGCCGTCCGGCTCTCGGAACTCTTCCACAACCACCCAAACTCCTCCAAACGGCAGTTTGGTTTCAAGCCGCATAAATCGACTGAAGATGCACTTGTGCAACTTCGTAAGCAAGTCGAACAGAGTAAATATAAATATGTCATAGCCCTCTTCTTTGACATAAAGGGTGCTTTCGACAACGTCTGGTGGCCCAGTATACTACTGTTCCTCAGACAGCGAGAGTGCCCAGCCAACTTTTACGAACTCATCCGAAGCTACCTGTCAGGCAGAAGCGTCGTTATCTCAACGCCTGCCGATGCACTTGAACGCGAGATAAACAGAGGCTGTCCACAGGGCTCGATACTTGGTCCCAATCTTTGGAACCTTGTCTTCGATGACCTACTGATGGCAATCTGTGAAGCAGGATTCGAACCGATAGCCTATGCGGACGATCTTGCGGTTACTATTGCTGGCAATAGCAGAGCCGAGATAGAGAGTAAAGCAAACCAGCTGACCCGGCTTAATACGGCTTGGTGTCACAAGCATAAACTGCAACTCTGTGAAAGCAAGTCCGAAATGCTCCTGCTAAAGGGCTTTCTGGACATTAAGCGCCCACCGACAATTCACCTGTTAGAGAGAAATCTCAGAATGACAGCTTCCGTCAACTATCTAGGTCTACGCATAGGCACTAGGTTCAACCTCTCGCCGCATGTCCAGTACATCTGCGAGAGGGCGAACAAGAGCTATCTAAACATAGCCCAATTGGCCAAGGCTCACTGGGGGTTGAGCAATCAAGCCCTGGCGACAACATACAAAGGCGTATTCCTGGCGATCGTCACGTATGGAGCTGCGGCCTGGGCAGACAAAATTAACAAGTGGCACGCCAAGCGACTGCTACAAGCCCAGAGACAGGCTCTGCTACGCCTTACAAAGGCATACAGAACTATCTCTACCGATGCCGTTACGGTCATAGGAGGGCAGGTCCCTCTAGACCTCTTACTACTAGAACGGAGGACTAAGTCCCTCCTTAGAAACAACTCGGAATTTAAATACGGCAAGATACACCACAAGCCTAACAACCTAGGCTTAAGCAAAGAGGAAATAAAATCCCTGAGGGATAAGATTTCGAAAGAGACGATACTCACCTGGCAAGACCGGTGGTCGTCATCAGATAAAGGACGCCATACTTATGACTTTTTCAGCAATGTCAAGGAAAGACTCCAAGCTACTTGGGTCAAACCAAACTATTTCGTCACCCAGATATTATCTGGCCATGGCGATCTTAGAAACAAGCTCTACCAATTTAAGCTCGCAGCCAGTCCTAACTGCAGCTGCGGATCACCTGACTCAGTCAGGCATGTTATATTCCATTGCATCATATTAAGAGACTTCAGAGAAGTCCTACAAAGCAGAGCCCAAGCTAACGATGTTCCTTGGCCCTGTGGGCTCCAGGAACTAGTCACTGAAAAAATGTATATATATTTCGCTGAATTTTGCAAGAGAGTGCTAGCCCACAGGGAGGGCGAGGCACTCAGGAGACTGAATATAATTCAGTAATTTAAGCAACTAACTTACTTACAAGCTGTACCCACGCGCGGGCATGCATCTGCATGTAACAGGTACAGCTTACTCCATCCGAACACCTAATGTTGAGCTATCTGTGTCGACCAAGGAAACACAGCCCGCAAGCGACTGAGCCTATCGCTGGCAACCCCGCCTCCACGTGGCCCCCGCTGTCAACGTCCCATCTTCGAATCTCAGATGGGGCGGCTAAGTGGGTTGCTTTCCTTAGAGAACAGTCTACCTCCCTGGATGCCTGGAAACAGGTAGGGAGGGTTTTTCCGAGCCCGGGGAAGCCTAACACCTACGCTCCTCCCATGGTAGCCAAAGTAGCTACCCACCATCTCTGTTATAGGCGGTTAGCCTCGGTACAGAAAAGCCGGCCTTGGGCCCCGCGCGCTTGATATACAATCAATGTCCCTATCTACTATTCGCTCTCGAGCTGCCGAAGGGTACGGACGTGCCTGCGCTCCGCTCCGACCAAGGGTTCCCTACCTGAGTTCTGTGCCGACCGCATATCGACGCTTCGAGCTGTGAAGTTTTGCAAAGTGACAGGTGATATCTGTGCTCTGTGAAACACATTCTGTTTTACTTCTGCGTGCTGTGCCACCCACCGTCGCACCATGGAGTGCGATAGCGACGCCGCGCCGATCCACGCCGCCCCCGCCCCGCGCGCCGTAAAAAATGGGATGCTTTCCCGTCATCGGATCCTGACGCCGAGGATACCACCACCGAGGAGACAAGTAAGCGAAAAAAGAAGAAGAAAGCGCCGAAGCCATCACCCGCGACCGACGACGCTAAGCCCACGCCGACTGCTACACCCCCACAGGACTCCAGCAAAGAGGTAGGCTTTGCGACTGCGCTGATGCGCATTATCTCTTACTGCCGCGACCCCTCCAATAATATCGCCGACGAGAACGCGAGCGCCCTTGTTCACGAACTATCCGCGATGAGCCGTGCCCATGACCACGTCGTGGCCGAAAACCGCGCCCTCCGAGACAAACTAGCGAAGATCGAAAACTCGTGCCTCTCCGCCGCAACCGCGAACATCGCCGACATCCGAGCGAAGATAACTTCTTCAGGCGTCTCTGCGAAACCCGTATCCTACGCCGATATGATTAAAGTTTCGCGTCGCGATATCCCGGCCGCCGCAATACGACCGCCGCGAAATGTAGTGACGGTCTTCGCGAAAGACCCCTCCGCCGTTCAGAGTAGTGAGGATACGCGACGAATCCTCACCTCTAGTTTCGCCCCCGCCAAAGAACAGATTAAGATCCGTAATCTCCGCCCAATCGCGAACAACGGCGTCTTAATAGAGACGCACGGGTAATCCGACGCCGCCTCCGTGTTACAGCATCCGGCCCTCGCGAAGGCCGGACTCACCGCCTCTCTCCCCGTCCGTAAGCGTCCTCGTATGCTTCTCACGAACGTGCCCTCCGCCATCTCCGAGAAGGAGCTACTCGCGACAATCCGCACGCAAAACTTCGCCGCGACATCGCAGAAAGAATTCTCGGAAGGATTCTCCCTCGTCACTCAAACCGGTGAGAAAGATCGCGAAACAACGAAATGGGTCGTCGAGATATCCCCGAAGCTCCGCGACGCTATGAAAGAATCTGGCCGAGTATTCATCGGCTGAAACTCGTGCCCGATTCATGATTACCTCCGTGTCACCCGTTGCTATAACTGTCAGCAGTTCGGGCATGTGTCCAAGCACTGCTCGGCGAAAACCGAGACGTGTGGACACTGCGCTGCTGATGGTCACGCGAATAAAAACTGCCCGCGCGCGAAAAAAGACCCCGTCTGCGTGAACTGCAAGCGCGCCGGAAAACCATCAAACCATTCTTCTCGCGCTTCCGACTGCCCCGCATACAAACACGCCTTGCAGGTATACATTTCCCGCGTCGATTACGGTAAGCAATAATGGCAGGTAGCCGTCCCTCCATTCGCGGTCAACCCGCACCCCCCCATCGGTCCCTTCGGATTGCTCAGCTGAATGCCCAGGGCTCGATGTCGGTGACATCCGAACTACGCAAAGTTTCGGATGATTTAATGCTCGATGTCATCTTAATTCAAGAGCCGTATATCTCTAATGGCGCGGTGCGCGGCCTTGGCCTGCGCACTCGTGTCGTATCCGACACGAAACCTTTCGCGCGTATTAAAAACCCGACGAAGCCGAAGGCAGCCATCGCCATTGTCGATCCGCTGCTGACCGCCTTCAAGATTGATAACCTCTCGAATACACACTTCGTGTGTGTAGAGGTCACCTCCGCGCACGCTGAATACGTTCTCGTATCAGCGTATTTTCAATTTTGCGATGACATTGAGCCTTATCTCGCGCATCTCGACGGTATATTGCGGTCCCTCCGCGGCCGGAAGATTATTATCTGTGCCGACACAAACGCGAAATCCTCCCTATGGCACAGCAGGCAGACCGATGAAAGGGGTCTTGCACTCGAGAATCTTCTCGCGCAGCACGACCTCTTGATTCAGAATCTACCTGCTCCCCATGCCACGTTCGACAACCTTCGGGGCAGGTCAAATATTGACCTGACCCTCGCGACCCCTTGCTGCGGGAAACTCATCCAAGAGTGGACCGTACACAATAGAGTCACTACGAGCGATCACAGTGTGATCAGCTTTCGCGTTTCCCAACCGGATCCCCCTCGCCCGTCTATACAAACCGCCCGCTTTAACCCAGCTAGAGCAGACTGGGAGAAATTCTCCGAATACTTAGAGTCACGCTCCGATAATCTGCTCTCACGCGACGCGAATCTCACACGCGATGCCTGCTCTCTCTCCCACCGCATCGAGGAACTCATCCTCGCGGCGGCTGAGCAATCCATCCCGCGAAAATCCAAGTTCCCCAGCTCCACCCCGTGGTGGACGAGGGAACTCACCGCGCTTCGTTATCGCTTACGGCGCCAGTGCCGGCGATACAAAAATTCCGTAACCCCCTCGCGCCGTGAAATCGAGTTCGAGAAGTACAAAACCCTCCGCCGCGAATATACGAGAGAAATCGTTCGAGCGAAAACACGCAGCTGGAGAGATTTCGTTTCCAGAGTCGGAAATTCCAATCCCTTTAGCCTTGTGTACAGGATTCAGGCGGAGAAATTCTCCCCTGAACACGTGCACACCGGATTAGCAAACAATGGTTCCCAGACGGTCTCATGGTCAGCGACCATGACGACCCTTTTGTCCGCGCTCATCCCCGAGGACGACATCGGAATCGAGACTGCCTGGCACGCCAGTGCACGTGTCGAAACCGTACCGCCGCCCCTTACGGACGACACCCCGCCGTTCTCGACAGAAGAAGTGACCCGTGTCATTCTGTCCCTCGCGAACAAAAAGGCCCCCGGTCACGATTTCATAGAAACTGAGATGCTTAAGCACTCAAGTGTACTCAAGGCGTACCTGACGGAACTTTATAACCTCTGCCTCTCAGAAGGTTCCTTCCCAAAACAATGGAAGCACGGCGTCGTCCGCGTGCTTCTTAAATCCCCAGACAAAAGCCCGTCGGACCCAAAGTCCTACAGGCCTATTTGTCTGCTCCCCGCTCTCAGCAAGGTCCTCGAAAAACTCATCGCGTCGCGTATCCGCCCCCTAATAGAAGCACACCCCCTCGCGTCACCCCATCAGTTCGGGTTCAAACGGCATATGTCCGTGGACCACGCCCTTACGAGGGTGCAAGAGGTCACCGAGCGGTCGCGTTCCCGCTATGTCATAGGTTTATTCTTTGACATATCGGGCGCGTTCGACAACGTTTGGTGGCCAAGCATCCTCCTCAACCTCCGTAAACGTAGCTGTCCCCGTAATATCTACAATCTCGTCGCTGACTATCTGAAAGATAGAAGCGTCGAGATTACCTCCCCCACCGGACGAGTCGAAAAGACAGTCTCAAAAGGCTGTCCCCAAGGCTCCGTTCTCGGTCCGTTATTTTGGAATCTCATCTTCGATGAGATTCTGCTTTCCATTCACAGTCCGTCAAGCTACACGGTAGCGTACGCCGACGATCTCGCGGTCCTTATCTCGGCTGACTCGCGAGCCGCACTGCAGGATATCGGTGACCAAGTCACTGGGAAACTGCAAGCGTGGTGCGAGCAGCAAAAACTTTCCGTCTCTCCGAAAAAATCCTTTATGATCCTTCTCAAAGGATTTTTAGACATTAAACGCCCACCGCTAATTAGAATCAGCGACCACAGCATCCGGATGCTGCCGTCCGCCAAATATCTGGGAATCATTCTAGGAACACGCTTTAATATCGCGCCGCATATCGAATACGCTACTGGCAAAGCCAAGAGCCCCCATAATTACATACGGTGCCCCCGGATGGGCCAACCGCGCGAATTCACCGCATGTCAAACGGTTGCGTCAGGCGCAGAGGCAGGCGCTTCTGCGCGTATCTCGCGCCTACCGCACCGTTTCCGGTGACGCGCTCCTTACACTGACCGGTACCCCCCCCCCCCCCCCCCCCCCTGTAGAGTTAATCGCGAAAGAGCGTGCAGCGCTCTTCGCTTTCAAATCCCAACGACGGGTTGAGTATGGCTCCGCCATGCTTGACCCGCTCGATCAACCCCCCGACGCGAAACAAATATCGAGCCTTAAAATATCCCTCCGTGAATCTACCCTCGACACTTGGCAACGACTCTGGGACGAAAGTTCAAAAGGTCGCGTAACCCACCGTTACTTTCCGCGAGTCCAAGACCGAACGCGCGCCGCTTGGATTACCCTGGATTATTACGTATCACAGCTAATGACCGGGCACGGCTGCTTCAACGCGAAGCTCGCACTTCACCGGCTCGTCGTCGACGACAGGTGTCAGTGCGGAGCGACCGACGACGTTTCCCACCTAATTTACGACTGCCCACTCGCGAGCCACCCTCGGCTAATTCTCGCAAATGCGTTAGAAAAGCTCCGTATAGCCTGGCCTCCCACGCTCCAATCATTAGTCAGTGAACCCGCGTACCCCACGTTCCGCGAATTCGCCACCGCGTCTCTCAAGCCCCGTGAAACTTTCCGACCGGAGCGGAACCGCGACCGCGACCGCGACTGCGCGACCCCCTCCCCTATTGTTACCCGCGTTCTTCGCTCCGCTCGCCGGAGCGATCAGCCCGCAGGTAGCACTCCGCCCGACCAGCTATCCGCGAACCCGCCGCCGCATCCCCCCGGTACCCGTGGACCCACCAGACCGTGTAGACCCTGCACCCGCCTCTACCTGCGCCCGTCGATCCGCTCGCCGGAGCGATCGGCTCGCAGGTGGCACTCCGCCCGACCAGGTTTCCGCGAACCCGCCGCCGCGTCCTCCGGTGCACGTGGACCCACTAGACCGTGGAGCCCCTGCGCCCGTCGCTCCGCTCGCCCGGGCGAGCGAGCCTGCAGGTAGCGCCCCCCCCCCCCCCCCCCCTCTAACCGCGTGTCCCTGTATGCGCCACTCACTAATTAATTCACACATAGCTTCTTTAAGACCTCCACTCTTAGCGCCCGAGTCGTTCTTCGCGGGCATCGCATTCTCTGAATGCGGTGTGAGCGGCTCGGGGAAGGCGCGTGCTTGTGCCGCTCTGCGACGCATGCACGTGGAAAACCGGCACTCTGCCGCCCGTACGAGATCGAGGGGGTTTCGGCCCCCTGGTGACTCCGCCTCCTCGTGGCCCCCGCTGGTAACGTCGCGACGGTGCCGTGGACCTCGGTCCGCGACGCCGGCGCGACGGCTAAGTGAGCTCACCTTCCATTCGGGACGATCTTCCCGCCTGATGATCCAGAAATGGTGAAGACGGGGTTTTTCCAAGTCTGAGCGCTTTCCACCTACGCGCATTTCCCGGAAGCAGTGTGAAATTCGCCCACAACATCTGTCGGCATGGGTTACAGCCCGCATACGACTGAGCACGCCTTAGGGCCTCTCTAGCTCAAAGAGACAATCATGTCCCTATCTACTATTCGCTCTCGAGCTGCCGAAGGGTGCGGACGTGCCTGCTCTCCGCTCCGACCGAAGGTTACCTACCTGGAACTCTCTGCGGACCGCTCAGTGGCGCGACGTGGTGCGAAAGTGGATAAAGTGACAGGCGACTTGAGTGTGCACAGTGGAACTCTCGGCGACTTAACGCCTGATATATCCGTGTGTAAATATCAACGTGCGTGTATCCGAGGGTGGAAAGTGCATTGCGCCAGCAATGGCGCAAGGCAAATCAAAAGCCGATTTCCAAATGTCGCTTGCAGAGGAATCGGCAACCGACCAGGAAGTCACCATAATAAAGAAGTGCAAGAAGGAGAAGAAGCGGAAGGCGCCCCCAATAGTCGAATCGGACACAGATGCCGGTGGAGTTGAACAGACTGAGGAATCGAAGAAGAGGAAGAAAAAAGCATCCGTAAAGTCTTGCGAAGAAACTCCGCCGATGAACGAACGACAAACAGCGACCAAGAGGAAAGCGAAGGCGATCTTCGACGACCTAGTGACGCTCATGACGAGCACAGAACTCGAACGAAAAGTGGTCCGCGAGATACTGCATGCCTTCTCCAATATGCAGAGCCTGCTCAACGACGCTTACATAGAAAATAGCCACTTGGAGGGACAATTATCTTGCATGAAGAGTGACGTAGTAGAGAATGGCATACGGCTGGTGCAAAAAGTGGAAAAGAAAATTGAAGAGTCCGTTCCCGCTATGAAACCGCTGTCATACGCAGAACGTGTAGGCGTAAAATCCAGAAATGTGCCGTCTGCCGCTATCAGGGAGCCACGCAACCTTGTGACGGTCTTCCCAAAGAACGCGGAAAATATCGCGAACAGGGACGAACTCAAGGAGACCATCAAGCGACTCGTCTCACCACGCCAGCAGGGAATTGGAGTACGCAACATCCGGAAAATACAGAACAACGGAATCCTGATAGAGACAGAGAAAAAGAGTGACCTGGTTATATTGCTGGAAAACAAGAAGCTGAAAGAGGCTGGAATGCAGGTCGATCTCCCCATGAAAAAGCGCCCGCGGATAATTATCTACGGAGTCCCGCGTCCAAACGACGACGAAGAAACACTGGACGAAATAATCCAGCATAACTTCAAAGGCGAGGAAAAAGATACGCTAGCAAAAGGTTGCAAAATCGCTTTTAAAACCGGTGACAAGGCGAAGGAAAAGTGCAACATTGTATTGGAAGTCACACGCGAAGCCAGGGATATTCTCAAAACCCGGGAAAGGCTATACATTGGCTGGGAATGCTGCCGCCTACAAGATTATCTAGCCGCAACACGATGCTACAAATGCCAAACGTACGGGCACATTACAAGGCACTGCAAGAGCGAGAAAGAAATATGCGGACACTGTGGCGAAGAAGGTCGCCCCTTCAAGGAATGCAAGAGGAAGAATAAACCCGCAGTATGCAACAACTGCAAAAGGGCAGGAAAACCCTCAAACCACTCCGTGAAAGACAAGGAATGCCCAGCTATGAAAGTGGCAACACAGCAGGTGATCAATCGCACTGACTATGGCCAATAAACCACCGTCCAACCAGCCAGGAAGATCAAGCAAAAGAGGGACAGAAAACCTCCGATTACTGCAGCTAAATATGAGAAGGGCAAGAAGCGTAACGGATGAAACGGTCAAATATATGGAGGACAGACAGATTGACGTCCTATTGTTGCAAGAACCCTACGTACACAAAGGCAAGATTCCAGGACTAGGAATACGGACCTGTGTAATTCACTGCAACGAAAAGGACGGTATCCCATTGACGGCCATTGCAATAAGAAGCCAGCGGATTAGCGCAGTGAAACTCGCCTACCTGACCGACCCCTACTGCACGTGCATACATTTGACCACGACCCTTGGGAACTTCTACCTGGCCAGCATGTACTTTCCGCCGTCACAGCCCATTGAAGCACACTTACAAAGAGCAAGGCAAATAACCCGGGAACTCAAAGGCGAGAAACTCATTATTGCAGCCGACGCCAACGCCAAGTCCCCTTTGTGGCACAGCGATCACACGGACAAAAGAGGTGACTCGCTTGAGCAATTTCTCGCGGAGAACAATCTCATTGTTCTAAACGAGCCGGGAAACCCAACCACTTACTTTTCAACACGCGGAAGGTCAAACATTGACATAACGCTGACAACTATCGAGACACTGCCACTTATCAAGCACTGGCAGGTACGAGAGGGACATACCTCGAGCGACCATAACACAATTGAAATAGTCTTAGCGAACGAAAATGCCACCAACAACGCCCCACAACAACCACGATACTCGGTCGTAAACGCCAACTGGGACAAATTCGACAACGAATTATCTAAAGCCAACTCCGAGCAAAGGATCAACACGCAATACACTGACCGCGAAAGCATAGAGACCGCCGTAAACAACATCACCAGCATAACAATAAAGGCTTGCGAATCATCGCTCCGGAAAAAGCGCAACCGTATGGCATCAGTTCCATGGTGGACAGTAGAGCTGACTAAACACAAGAAGAAAGTGTACAAGGCAAGAAAATCCTTCCAAAACGAACACGACACCATCCTCAGGCCCACAAGGAGAAGCGAATACCTTTATCTTAAAAGGCAGTACGACTCACTCATTCACAACACAAGGAAAAAAAGCTGGGAAGAAAAAGGAACCACCGACGGAAACAAAGATCCCTGGGGACTAATGTATAAGATGTGTGTAGGAAAAATCGCACCAGAAAAGGCATTTTCCATTCCCCGCGCACGCCAAGAATGCAAACCCACATGGAACGGCGCCGCCGAAGCACTCCTACACGCTCTTATACCGGACGACAACGAAGACACCTGCAACTGGCAACGAGAAGCCCGTGCAGAAACTCGAACCGATCCAGCAACCGAAAACTGCGACCCCTTCGAAGAAATAGAAGTATATCAGGCGATCCACAGCTTAGGAAACAAAAAAGCCCCCGGACTGGACAGAATCGAAGTAGAAGTCCTAAAGCGATGCAGCTACTACCTCCTCAAGGACATCACAGCAATATTTAACGCATGCCTACACCATAGTGTCTTTCCAACAAGCTGGAAAACAGGGTCCATAAGAGCCTTGTTAAAAGCACCGGACAAGGATGAAGCCGAAGCAAAATCATACCGCCCGATTTGCCTATTATCAGTCCTAGGTAAAGCACTAGAAAAGCTGATCCTGAACAGGCTACAAAGCACTACAGAAAAAGAAGAATACGCATCGGACAGGCAATACGGCTTCCGCAAAGGAAAGTCAACAGAAGATGCCATCATAAAATTCAGATCGCTCACTAAAGAGAGAGAAGAAAAATACGTAATGGCCATCCTATACGACGTCGCCGGCGCCTTCGACAACCTCTGGTGGCCCAGTGCCTTGAAATGCCTAAAGGAAAGAGACTCCCCACGGAATATTTACCGTCTCGTCCGTGACTACTTTACGAACAGAACAGTGAAGCTCATAGGAAAACATGGAGAAGTAAAAAAACCCGTCACAAAGGGGTGCCCACAAGGGTCAATCCTGGGACCCAGCCTCTGGAACATTGTATTTGATGGCGTACTCAACATCTTGAAGCAAGAAGAATGCGAGGAAATAGCATACGCAGATGACCTATTGGTAATGATATACGGCAACAGCCGCCAACAACTGGAAGAAAGAGGCCAGAACATCACGGCGAAAATCGAAACCTGGTGCGAGCGTAACAAACTCCGCCTCTCAGAAACGAAATCTGAAGCGCTAATGATCAAAGGAAAACTAAGCAAAGAACGCCCACCAGTCATCAACATTCGAGGCAAAAGAATTCCGATAAGAGACTTGGTGAGGTATCTCGGAGTATACTTCGATGCAGGACTACGCATAAACACACACATAAGGCGAATTAAGGAAAAATGCATGCATCAGTTCAACGCACTTGCAAAAATAGCAAGAACTAAGTGGGGCCTACGATTCAAGTGCATGTCGACACTTTACAGAGGACTATTTGTCCCGACTGTAGTATACGCTGCAGCGGGATGGGCTGATCTCATGGGCAAAACTACAACGCGGACGCTTCGCTCGGTACAGAGACACGCTCTACTCCGTGTAACAAAAGCATACCGAACGGTATCCACAGACGCGCTACCAGTAACAGCAGGAGTTCCACCCATCGACTATAAAATTACAGAAGCGGATTACCGATACAAAATCCGGAAGAGGATCGGATTCAATCTACCTGGCTACTCATTTCCCGAGGACGAAAACAAAGAGCCAGCACTCCAGGCAGTACGAGCAAGGCTCCTTCAGGAATGGCAGAATGAATGGGACAACTCCGAGAAAGGCCGGCAAACATACGCCTTCTTCCCGAGAATAGACGATCGACTCAGCGCAACGTGGCTCACCCCCACCCATGAGATAGCACAATACATATCTGGACACGGTGACTTTAAGAAAAAACTCAACGACCTCGGCCTAAGCGAAGACGACGCATGCACGTGTGGAAGCGAAGAAACCGCCAACCACATAATTTACGAGTGTCCTGACTACGCAGAACAAAGGCGTAAATTAATAGAGCAGGCTGAACGGCTCGGCCATACCTGGCCGCTAAACGAAACACAACTCGTATCCCGGGACATTTACAAGACCTTCGTGGAATTTGCTGCAAGTACCCTTCAAAAGAAATCCGACGAACGACACCAAGCGGAAAGCAACCCTTAAAGGTAAAAGCAAAGCGACCGTGACTGTCAATGTAGGCGGTAACTCACTACCGTGACGGTGCGGTCAGGTAAGGGTCTTCGACCCTTACCAAAATAGCAGGTACCTGCTGACCTACCGGGACCGCGCACAAAAGCGGACGGCTCTGCCTCCTCGTGGCCCCCGCTGGACGCGGTTCCGCGGCGCTCTGCGGCGTGGAACCGTGACTAAACGAGCCGTCTCCCCGAAAGGGGTAGGTCCAACTTGTCCGATGAACCCGTAAAGGGCGAGGGCAGGGTTTCTCCATGCCCGTCGCAATAACATCTGCTGCGACGTTCCTTTGGCAGCGAGTTACGCACCAGCTAGTACTGCCTCATGCCACCCTGGCGGCCAATGCCGATATAGGAGAAATCCTAAGGTGCGGCGCGTCCCCCTCAGGGACACAAACGGCCCACAGTATCTGTCCCTATCTACTTCCCCCCAGGGGCTGTAGGACTTCCGTCCAGGGTAGTCCTGCAGTACGGGCTTAACGCACCCGGGGTGCCCGAGTAAGAGAGCAGCAAACGACATCTTGGCGGGAGCGGGACGGAGGAAGAATTCCGAAGGGGCGAGCAGTGGCGAGCTGTATAAGAGGGTACAGTGTATAAAATGGGTTGGGCGATCTAATGCCGCCACATAGTATACAGGCCCGGGTTGTCAAAGCCACTTCGACCTGGCTGCCTGACCAGGTGGCGAATAATCTCGACGGTTCTGTAGTGCCGGGTGGCGCCCGGGTAGGGCCCTGCAGGACTGAATCGGGGGGCTACGCCGAGGCCACTTTGCTCTCGCTGCTGCTCATATGCTCCAAGACGAAGGACTCTTCCAGATCAATCCCAACGATGCTGCATGCGAACCCTGGAACAAAAACTAAACCTATGACAATGCCGACTAATAAAAAGCAGTTCTTAAAATCGCCAAAAACCGCGCAAGAGCTCCCTAGCTCACACGAGGAGGATCATGCATCCTGCTCAAAAATGGACTTTACGTCCGATTCTGAGTGCCAAAAAGACCCAACTCAGGGCAAAAAAATAAAAAAACAAAACAAAAGGAAATTGCTCAGCCCTCCGGAGGCCTTACCAGTTGATGAAAATAAAAAGAAAAAGAAGGAGGTTGAGAACCCAAAGACACCGCAAACACAGGCTCGTAATATTAAAAAGGAGATAATTGCTTTCCTCTCAAACCCCTCCGTTAAGGCCTCAAGTGAGGCAATCCTATACAGGGTGTTCCGTAAATGTCGTAAATGACTATAGCCATCTTGTAGAGGAGCGGGCGGGGATGAAAATGGCTATTTCGGAAATTCTCGATCGGCCCTCAATTCCGAGTTATTTAACAATAACTTAGGCAACGCCCCTCGGGCTCTTGGCAAATCTTGGCCGACTATCTCCTGCTTCTCCAAAGGGGGATGTGATAAAAACATCTTGCCGGTCGGGTTACAAGAATCGCGATGGAGGACGAACGGGTGCTCAGTCACTCGATTCCCTCGAAAAAAAGACTATCGTTGTCGATGCGTCGTACCGACGGCCTAGCCGGCAGCTCCTTGCATGCGTCGTTCTCAATGCCCGAGCGCGGCAGTGCCGTGACGGCGCGGCATCGCTCGGGCATTGAGAACCACGCATGCAAGGGGTTGCTTGTCGGCTGAGCTCATGGGTGTGAATTGCGGGGTGCGCGGTGCGAGGCATGCACGAGGCTGCCCGCTGGGGTATCGGCATGACACATCAAGGAAGCGATCGCCTTTCTTTTAAAAGCAAGGAGTGAGACTGAGAACCTCTAATTCCGCCCGTCGGGGAAGTGGGCTGATCCTCGGTCAGTGGGGTGTCGCTATAGCCTTATCTCCACCGCGTAATGCATCTCATTGGCTTACAGTTTTTTCAATTTTCTTGCAAAAAGAAGCCCCAATGTGAAATTTGAAAATAGCCATCTTCATCCCCGCCCCCGTCCCTACAAGATGGCTACAGTCATTTACGACATTTACGGAACACCCTGTATATTAGCAAACAGCTTGACAGACTAACTGACTCCATCAATAGCTTGGCACACGAAAACGCCTACCTGCATGGACGTCTTGACGAACGCAGTGATATCACTGACAAACTCCCGCAAACATACGCAGCCGCATTGAAGGTCGATTCAGCTACTCCCAGAGTACCGGGTATCAATAACCCAAAGAAGGCCATCAGAAAGCCATCCCAGGTTGTACTCATTCAGCCAAAGCTAGACAATGCTGCCATAAAAACAAGTGACGATACGAAGGCACAAGTCATGCAGCTCTTCAACCCGAGGGCTGACAACATTCACATAAAGAATGTGCGCAAGATCAGGGACAGAGGCATCCTCATTGAGACCGAACATGAGGAAGACCTACAAAAATTTATTAGCAGTCCTAAGCTCAAAGAGAACGGCTTCAAAGCGGAAAAGCCTGGTAAAAAGCTCCCGCAAGTTATTATATACAACGTTCCCATAAATTATGATGAGAACACACTCAAAGACTGCGTCTTTGAACAAAATATAGTGCATCTCCAGTGCCTCACTAGGGAACAGTTCGATACTGGCTTCAGGCTCGCTTTCAAAGTTGGCAAACGGAGAGATAACCTCACCAACTGGGTTGCTGAGGCTTCGCCTCAGGTTCGCACTATCCTTAGGAAACAAGGTAAACTATTCTTTGACTGGAATTCCTGCAACGTTAAGGATTATATTGGCATCAGTCGTTGTTACAAATGTCAAGGCTACGGGCACGTAGCCAAATACTGCAAAACTGAGCACGTCGTCTGCGGACACTGCGCGGAAACTGGACATAAAATCGCTGAATGCCCGAATAAAAACAAGCCTGCAACATGTGCAGCCTGTAAGCGTTTCAACAAACCAGCTGACCATGCAATCACAGACAAAACTTGCCCGGCCTTCAAATATGCACAGGAAATAACCGTCTCCAAGATCGACTATGGCCTTTAATTCATCCATTTCCACCTTGAACATCATCCAATTGAACGCCAGACGCTCCAAGAATGTCGCAAGCGAAATCGCACAGCAAGCTGCAACATCCCAAGTGGACATACTGCTCCTTCAAGAGCCATACTCATATAGAGGCAGGCTTGTTGGACTCGGCGTTTCCACAACAATTATCACTGGCTCTGCGCCAGATGATACTCCATGGGCGGCTATAGCGGTGATAAATCGTAACACTGAAATTATGACACTAAACCACCTCTCCAACGCACACACTGTGTGCGTTGAAGTTAAACATGACTCGCGTAGTCTCTATCTGGTCAGCCTATATTGCCAGCCATCTCAACCTCTCGCTCCCCACCTGAGACAACTTGCTACAATCCTTGAAGCACTTAAAGGCCAGCCACTCATTATCTGTATGGACGCAAACGCCAGATCCAGTTTGTGGCACGACTTCCTGGATGACTCGAGGGGTGACGCCCTTGGGGAATTCATTATTGAACACTCCCTGTACATACTGAATGAGGAGGGCCACCCTCCAACCTTTGCCTCAGCGCATGGAGTGTCGTGCGTCGACGTCACCTTGGCCACAGGAGCCGCTGTTGGACTGGTCCATTCCTGGAATGTCTTGGAAGAGTGGTCCACGAGTGATCACAACGCGATCTCTCTGTCTATCAAACGCCAGC
>OZ030388.1:80000-114792 GCA_964023945.1 Ectemnius cavifrons
CATATTAAGAGACTTCAGAGAAGTCCTACAAAGCAGAGCCCAAGCTAACGGTGTTCCTTGGCCCTGTGGGCTCCAGGAACTAGTCACTGAAAAAATGTATATATACTTCGCTGAATTTTGCAAGAGAGTGCTAGCCCACAGGGAGGGCGAGGCACTCAGGAGACTGAATATAATTCAGTAATTTAAGCAACTATCTTATCTACAAGCTGTACCCACGCGCGGGCATGCATCTGCATGTAAACAGATACAACTTACTCCATCCGAACACCTGATGTTGAGCTATCTGTGTCGACCAAGGAAACACAGCCCGCAAGAGACTGAGCCTTGCGCTGGCAACCCCGCCTCCACGTGGCCCCCACTGTCAACGTCCCATCTTCGAATATCAGATGGGACGGCTAAGTGGGTTGCTTTCTCTAGAGAACAGTCTACCTCCCTGGAAACCTGGCAACAGGTAGGGAGGGTTTTTCCGAGCCCGGGGAAGTCTAACACCTACACTTCCTTCCCTGATAGCCAAAGTAGCTACTCTCCATCTCTGTTATAGGCAGTTAGCCTCGGCACAGAAAGCCGGCCTTGGGCCCCGTGCGCTTGATATACAATCAATGTCCCTATCTACTATTCGCTCTCGAGCTGCCGAAGGGTACGGACGTGCCTGCGCTCCGTTCCGACCAAGGGTTCCCTACCTGAGATCTGTGCCGACCGCATACCGACGCTACGAGCTGTGAAGTTTTGCAAAGTGACAGGTGATATCTGTGCTCTGTGAAACACATTCTGTTTTATTTCTGCGTGCTATGCCACCCACCGTCGCACCATGGAGTGCGGTAGCGACGCCGCCATCCCCGTTCCCGCGCGCCGTCATAAACGCGAAATTGCCTCGGACCATGAGAGCAACGCGAACCCCGCCGAGCAACCCACGGTGAAAAAGAAGAAGAAGAAAGCGCAGAAGCCACCGCCCGCTGCCGAGGAAGACTCGACTACGCCGACCACCGCCCCCACATCAGACGTCATCACCGAGGTAGGATTCGCGACCACTCTCATGCGAATCGTTTCGTACTGCCGCGACCCCGCTAACTCAATCGCCCGTAATAATTCCGACGTGTTAGTCCGCGAATTGACACTCCTAAGCGAGGCCCACGACCGCGTAGTTTCCGACAACCGCGCTCTTAGACGAACGGCGTCCTTATTGAGACGCACGGTAAATCCGACGCGGCGTCCGTTATGGACCATCCGGCCCTCGCTAAGGCCGGCTCACAGCTTCCCTCCCCGTCCGTAAGCGCCCGCGCATGCTGCTTACAAACGTACCCACCGCCACCCCCGAGAAGGAGCTTTTAGCTGCTATCCGCGCGCAAAATTTCTCAACGATCCCGGAAAAAGAATTCTCGGAAGGATTCTCCCTCGTCGCCCAAACCGGCGAAAAAGGCCGCGAGACGACCCAATGGGTCGTCGAAATCTCCCCGAAACTCCGCGACACGTCTAAGGAATCCGGGCGTTTGTTCATCGGCTGGAACTCGTGCCCGTTCCACGATTACCTCCGTGTCACTCGGTGTTATAATTGTCAGCAGTTCGGGCACGTGTCCAAACACTGCTCGGCGAAAGCCGAGACGTGTGGGCACTGCGCTGCTGACGGTCACGCAAATAAAAACTGCCCGCGCGCGAAAAAAGACCCCGTCTGCGTGAACTGCAAACGCGCCGGTAAACCATCGAACCATTCTTCTCGCGCTTCCGACTGCCCCGCATACAAACACGCCTTGCAGGTATACATTTTCCGCGTCGATTATGGTAAATAGGAATGGCGGGTAACGATCCCCTCGAACGCGTCATCCCTTCACCACCCCCCTCCCCGCGCTCTCCGGATTGCTCAGCTGAACGCTCAGGGCTCGATGTCGGTAACATCCGAACTTCGTAAAGTTTCGGATGATTTGAAGCTCGATGTCATCTTAATTCAAGAGCCGTATATTTCTAATGGCGCGGTGCGCGGCCTTGGCCTGCGCACTCGTGTCGTATCCGACACGAAAACCTTCGCGCGTATTAAAAACCCGACGAAGCCGAAAGCAGCCATCGCCATTGTCGATCCGCTGCTGACCGCCTTCAAGATTGATAACCTCTCGAATACACACTTCGTGTGTGTAGAGGTCACCTCCGCGCACGCTGAATACGTTCTCGTATCAGCGTATTTTCAATTTTGCGATGACATTGAGCCTTATCTCGCGCATCTCGACGTTATATTACGGTCCCTCCGCGGTCGGAAGATTATTATCTGTGCCGACACAAACGCGAAATCCTCCCTATGGCACAGCAGGCAGACTGATGAAAGGGGTCTTGCACTCGAGAATCTTCTCGCGCAGCACGACTTCGGGATTCGGAATCTACCTGCTCCCCATGCCACGTTCGACAACCTTCGGGGCAGGTCAAACATTGACCTGACCCTCGCGACCCCTTGCTGCGGAAACTCATCCAAGAGTGGACCGTACACAATAGAGTCGCTACGAGCGATCATAATGTGATCAGCTTTCTCGTTTCCCATCCGGATCCCCCTCGCCCGTCTATACAAACCGCCCGCTTTTACCCAGCTAGAGCAGACTGGGAGAAATTCTCCGAATACTTAGAGTCACGCTTCGATAATCTGCTCTCACGCGACGCGAATCTCACACGCGATGCCCGCTCTCTCTCTCTCCCGCCGCAGCGAGGAACTCATCCTCGCGGCGGCTGAGCAATCCATCCCGCGAAAATCCAAGTTCCCCAGCTCCACCCCGTGGTGCACGAGGGAACTCACCGCGCTTCGTTATCGCTTATGGCGCCAATGCCGGCGATACAAAAATTCCGTTACCCCCTCGCGCCGTGAAATCGAATTCGAGAAGTACAAAACCCTCCGCCGCGAATATACGAGAGAAATCGTTCGAGCGAAAACACGCAGCTGGAGAGATTTCGTTTCCAGAGTCGGAAATTCCAATCCCTTTAGCCTTGTGTACAGGATTCAGGCGGAGAAATTCTCCCCTGAACACGTGCACACCGGATTAGCAAACAATGGTTCCCAGACGGTCTCATGGTCAGCGACCATGACGACCCTTTTGTCCGCGCTCATCCCCGATGACGACATCGGAATCGAGACTGCCTGGCACGCCAGTGCACGTGTCGAAACCGTACCGCCGCCCCTTACGGGCGACACCCCGCCGTTCTCGACAGAAGAAGTGACCCGTGTCATTCTGTCCCTCGCGAACAAAAAGGCCCCCGGTCACGATTTCATAGAAACTGAGATGCTTAAGCACTCAAGTGCCCTCAAGGCGTACCTGACGGAACTCTATAACGTCCGCCTCTCAGAAGGTTCCTTCCCAAAACAATGGAAGCACGGCGTCGTCCGCGTGCTTCTTAAATCCCCAGACATAAGCCCGTCGGACCCAAAGTCCTACAGGCCTATCTGTCTCCTCCCCGCTCTCAGCAAGGCCCTCGAAAAACTCATCGCGTCGCGTATCCGCCCCCTAATAGAAGCACACCCCCTCGCGTCACCCCATCAGTTCGGGTCCAAACGCCATAAGTCCGTGGACCACGCCCTTACTAGGGTGCAAGAGGTCACCGAGCGGTCGCGTTCCCGCTATGTCATTGGTTTATTCTTTGACATATCGGGCGCGTTCGACAACTGTCCCCGTAATATCTACAATCTCGTCGCTGACTATCTGAAAGATAGAAGCGTCGAGATTACCTCCCCCTCCGGACGAGTCGAAAAGACAGTCTCAAAAGGCTGTCCCCAAGGCTCCGTTCTCGGTCCGTTATTTTGGAATCTCATCTTCGATGAGATTCTCCTTTCCATTCACAGTCCGTCAAGCTACACGGTAGCGTACGCCGACGATCTCGCGGTCCTTATCTCGGCTGACTCGCGAGCCGCACTGCAGGATATCGGTGACCAAGTCACTGGGAAACTGCAAGCGTGGTGCGAGCAGCAAAAACTGTCCGTCTCTCCGAAAAAATCCTTTATGATCCTTCTCAAAGGATTTTTACACATTAAACGCCCACCGCTAATTAGAATCGGCGACCACAGCATCCGGATGCTGCCGTCCGCCAAATATCTGGGAATCATTCTAGGAACACGCTTTAATATCGCGCCGCATATCGAATACGCCACTGGCAAAGCCAAGAGCGTATACGGTAAGCTAGCCCGCCTCGCTGGCAACAGCTGGGGCCTCAAACATCGCGCCATGTCGATTCTTTACCGCGCCGTTTTCATTCCCATAATTACATACGGTGCCCCCGGATGGGCTAACCGCGCGAATTCAGCGCATGTCAAACGGTTGCGTCAGGCGCAGAGGCAGGCGCTCTGCGCGTGTCTCGCGCCTACCGCACCGTTTCCGGTGACGCGCTCCTTACACTGATCGGTACCCCCCCTGTAGAGTTAATCGCGAAAGAGCGTGCAGCGCTTTTCGCTTTCAAATCCCAACGACGTGTTGAGTATGGCTCCGTCATGCTTGACCCGCTCGATCAACCCCCCGACGCGAAACAAATATCGAGCCTTAAAATATCCCTCCGTGAATCTACCCTCGACACTTGGCAACGACTATGGGACGAAAGTTCAAAGGGTCGCGTAACCCACCGTTACTTTCCGCGAGTCCAAGACCGAACGCGCGCCGCTTGGATTACCCTCGATTATTACGTGTCACAGCTAATGACCGGGCACGGCTGCTTCAGCGCGAAGCTCGCACTCCACCGGTTCGTCGTCGACGACAGGTGTCAGTGCGGAGTGTCGACGATGTTTCCCACCTAATTTACGACTGCCCACTCGCGAGCCACCCTCGGCTAATTCTCGTAAATGCGTTAGAGAAGCTCCGTATAGCCTGTACCTCGCGTTCCGCGAATTCGCCGCCGCGTCTCTCAAGCCCCGTGAAACATTCCGACCGGAACGGAACCGTGACCGTGACCGCGACTGCGCGACCCCCTCCCCTATTGTTACCCGCGTCCTTCGCTCCGCTCGCCGGAGCGATCGGCCCGCAGGTAGCGCGCCCCCCTCTAACCGCGTGTCCCTGCATGCGCCACTCACTAATTAATACATACATACCTTCTTTAAGACCTCCACTTTTAGCGCCCGATTCGTTCTTCGCGGGCATCGCATTCTCTGAATGCGGTGTGAGCGGCTCGGGGAAGGCGCGTGCTTGTGCCGCTCCGCGACGCATGCACGTGCAAAACCGGCACTCTGCCGCCCGTACGAGATCGAGGGGGTTTCGGCCCCCTGGTGACTCCTGCAGAGACCTCCAAGGGGGTCAGCAGCGAGGCTACCCAGAAACTCATTCAGAGTGCAATCACCCCTGCAGCTGACAAGCTAAGGATCAAATCCGTTAGAGCTATTAACAACAACGGAATCCTTATAGTCACTGACACGAAGGCAGACCTTGAGAACCTTCTCAGTAATGAGAAACTCAAAAAGGCCGGCCTTCAAGTTGACGTCCCAGCCAAGAAACGTCCTCGGCTGATGATCGTCAACGTTCCTGCTCACCTCGGTGAAAAGGAAGTAGAGATAGCCATACGCAAGCAGAACATGGAGGACGTAGCAAAAGCCGACTTTGCGAAGCAATTTAAGCTTTGCTATAAGTCCGGTCCTACGGGCAAGTACCACGTTCACTGGGTAGTCGAAGTGTCCCCAGAAATTAGGCAGCGCCTAATGAAAAACAAGCGAGTCTTCATTGACTGGAGCTCGTGCTATGTCCGCGATTACCTGCAGGTATCCAGGTGTTACAAGTGCCAGATGTTTGGGCATATCTCCAAGCACTGCAAAGCGGTGCAGGAGGTGTGCGGACACTGCGCCACAGGCGGGCATAGTTTAAAGACATGCCCTAAGACCGAGGGCCCGCCTGCCTGCAGTAACTGCAAAAAGGCAGGCAAAAGCCACGGGCATAATTCAAGGAATTCGCAGACCTGCCTAGCATTCATGCAGGCTCTGAATGCTCAAAAATCTAGAGTTGATTATGGCAAGTCCTAATCTTCTCAATAAGCACTGCCTCCAAAGTATGAGAGTAGGCCAGCAGAACGCCCAGGGCGCTCAGCTGGTTATGAACGAGCTACGCCAACTGGCAATAACGAGAAACCTCGATATACTCGCAATCCAGGAGCCATACGGCTACCAAGGCCAAATCAAAGGTCTAGGCCTTCGCACGAGAGTCGTGACCGATGGCAAAAACTTCTCTTCCGTCAAGACCTCCAATCCTATAAAGACGGCTATAGCCATCTTTAACACAGAGCTGAATGTTCTCAAGCTGGAACAATACTGTAACACGCACTGTGTCTGCGTAGAGATTTCTACTAAGTCCTACAAGGCTTATGTAGTAAATGCTTACTTCCAATTCTGTGACAAGATCGAACCCTACCTTGATCACCTTGACAAAGTGCTGCGCTGCCTGAAGGGGCAAAACATCGTATTATGTACAGATTCGAACGCCAAATCCCTCCAGTGGCATAGCGATGTGACTGACGACAGAGGCGAAGCAATGGAGCAATTCATTGCCCAGCATAATCTCTTCGTCTTGAATCGTCCATCTGCAGTAAACACCTTCGACAATGGAAGAGGGAAATCTAACATAGATGTTACTCTAACAAGCGCCAGCTACTTTAACAAGATAGACAATTGGAAGGTGCATAACAACAGCACACTAAGTGATCATAATCTCATTACTTTTGAGATTAATGACATTCCCCAGAAAACGAAAGACATGTACGTGGGCAGGTACAACACCAAGAAGGCGGACTGGAAGAGATTCGCCACGGTACTTCTCAGTGAGTTGGACGGACTTTCGAGGCCTCTTGAGAGCCGGCCACCGGATGCGCAGTTGTCTTGCGACATCATTGAGCGGGCGATCACTCTCGCCTCCAACATTGCTGTACCGAAGAAGTCCCAGTTCCCGAGTTTAGTTCCCTGGTGGAATGATGAAATCAGCCGGAAAAGAGCAGAGACACGACGTGCCAGACGCTCCTTTCAGGCTGAAAGCAACGAGGAAAAGCGCTGCGTGCTTGCAGAGATATACCGCACAATGCGTAATAGGTACATTAAAGCAGTGAGACAGGCTAAGTCAGATAGCTGGAAAAAGTTTGTCAGCACCGAAGGCAACAAAAACCCCTGGGGGGTCGTGTATAAAATACACAGCAAAAAATTTCGGACGCAAAGAGTACTCGAGAGCATTAAACTCGAAGGGGGACAGACTACCTCCTGGCGAGACACAGCAGCCAAACTCCTGGATGTCCTAATACCTTTGGACTCCACGGAGAATGAAACGATCTGGCAGCAAGAAACCAGAGCTCAGAACGGATCCTCCGTCTCTGGGGAAATGGATCCTCCATTTTCCGAGGAAGAGGTGGGGAATGCTGTCAGGGCTCTGAAAAACAACAAGGCACCCGGTCACGATATGATCGAAGGTCAGATTATAAAGCACAGCTGGGGCAGTATCGGCAAAGGCATGGTCCATCTTATGAACCAATGCCTAGCCGAAGGACTCTTTCCACAGCAATGGAAAAGAGGAATTATACGTGTGCTACTGAAATCAGAGGACAAAGACCCAACTAGTCCACGATCATATCGACCGATTTGCCTTCTCCCGATACTTAGTAAAGTACTCGAGAAGCTAATAGCAGCCCGCCTATCAGATCTCCTGCACAAGCATCCAAACTCCTCCAATCGGCAGTTTGGTTTCAAGCCGCACAAATCGACCGAAGATGCAATCATGCAGCTTCGCAAGCAAGTCGAATCAAGTCGGGAGAAGTATGTCTTCGCCCTCTTCTTCGACATAAAGGGCGCATTCGACAATGTCTGGTGGCCCAGCATACTCCTCTACCTTAGGCAGCGAGACAGCCCACCAGGTATATACAGACTAATCCAGAGCTATCTGACCGACAGGAGTGTCGTCATTAACACGCTCAATGAAAACATCGAGCGCTCTGTCAACAGAGGGTGCCCGCAGGGTTCGATACTGGGTCCAAACTTTTGGAACCTAGTCTTCGACAACCTACTGCGAACCCTATGTGACGCGGAGTTCGAACCGATAGCCTACACAGACGACCTAGCAGTAACCATTGCTGGAAATAGCAGAGCTGAAATAGAGAGGAAAGCTAACCTTCTGACACGGCTTACCACGGCATGGTGTCAGAAGCACAAGCTCCAACTCTGCGGAGCAAAAATCCGAGATGCTCTTACTAAAGGGCTTCTTGGACATTCAACGCCCGCCCTCTATAAAACTGTATAAAAGAAATCTTAGAATAACAGCCACAGCCACCTATCTAGGTCAACGCATAGGAACTAGGTTCAACTTCACGCCCCATGTCCAGTACATCTGTGACAGAGCGATGAAGAGTTACCTTTGCGTAGCCCAGCTTGCAAAGGCCAAATGGGGCTTGAACCACCGCTCCTTAGAGACCATAAACTCAGGGGTATTTATACCCATCATAACTTATGGAGCAGCCGCTTGGGCCGATAAGGTCAATAAATGGCACATCAAACGCCTACATCAGGCACAGAGGCAGGCTCTATTACGTCTTACAAAAGCGTATAGAACAGCCTCTACAGATGCCATTGCAGTTATCGCGGGGCATGCCCCGATCGATCTAAAACTACTTGAACGGAGGGCTAAATACCTCCTCAAAAACAATGCAGAGTTCACACACGGGAACCTGCACTATAAACCTTGCCTGCAAGGTTCTATAGACACAGAGACAAAGTCCCTCAAGGGCAAAATAGAGACAGAGACGACTCGCATCTGGCAAGACCGATGGACGTCGTCTACTAAAGGGCGCTTAACGCATGAGTTCCTGAGCAACGTAGGCAGTAGGCTCCAAGCCACTTGGATCAAGCCTAACTACTACGTCACACAGTTCCTATCTGGCCATGGGAACATCAAGAGCAAATTATACTCCTTCAGACTAACTGAAGCTCCAGACTGCAGTTGCGGCGAGACCGACACTGTGGAGCATATTATATATAACTGCAAGCTTATCAAAGACTTCCGAGAAGTCCTAGAGCAAGGTGTAAGGAGCAACAATGTGTCTTAGCCCTGCGGGCTCAAAGACCTTGTCTCCCAAAACATCTATACACACTTCGCAGCATTATGTAAGGAAGTGCTTGCCCACAGGGAGGGCGAAGCACAAAACGAGAGACAATAGCACTCCAAGTGCAAAGCGCTAACCGCACCTGAATCGCGGGCATGACTAGGCATGTAAACAGGTGCAGGTTCCCTGCATCCGAACATCCGTTGCAGTAGTATTGTGCAAAGTAAAGCACACCCGCAAGAGACTGAGCCTAGCGCTGGCAACCCCGCCTCCACGTGGCCCCCGCTGTCAACGTCCCATCTTCGAATCTCAGATGGGGCGGCTAAGTGGGTTGCTTCCCATAGGGAACAGTCTGCCTCCCTGGTAGCCTGGCAACAGGTAGGGAGGGTTTTTCCGAGCCCGGGGGAGTCTAACATCTACGCTCCCTCCCTGACAGTCAAAGTAGCTACTACCACCTCTGTTATAGGCGGTTAGCCTCGGTACAGAAAAGCCGGCCTTGGGCCCCGCGCGCTTGATATACAATCAATGTCCCTATCTACTTCCCCCAGGGGCTGTGGGTGTCCTTGTGGCACCTGCAGTACGGGTTTGGCGAACCCGGGGTGCCTGAGCTGGGGGCGGATGAGCGCCATCAGTCTCCTAATACCGTAACCTCCGAGTCTGCTTCAGCAACCGTCGCAGGGCGTGGCGACGGTATGTTGCAGGCTTCGGAGAGCGGGGGCCCTGCCTTAATTGGCCGGGCTGCGAGGACGGCGACCTCTATAAAAAACGCCCCCTAATCCCAAGCTATGGTGCGCGGCGGTGGGATGCATGGCTGGGGGGAAGTCCAGCAGCGAGCAGCCAACCTCAGGTACCTGGCGACCCCTGTTGTACGAAGCCTTCCCCGGAGTTAGGGCGTAAGCTCCGGGGTGACATCTACTCGTCCCTTCTCGTGGGAAAAAAATGGATATGTTCAAAAAACCGGGGAAAAAGGGGGGAAAAATTAAAAAGTGTAGGGTAGGTTTTGTTGAGTTTGGAGTAGGCTCAGGAGTATGGCTCAGGAAACACAGGATACTAGGAATGAACAAGAATGGGATTTATTGAGGAGTGGAAATGGTACAGGTTTCGGGTTTTTTTACAAAACGGTTTCAACATAAGGAATGAATTAGGTTGTGATAGGCTTATTTGATTTATTTGAACGGCAACCTAGTAACGGTTTGACAACGCGAGGGCGTCCGGCCTTCTTGGCCGAACTCTCCCATCACCTACGATCAGGCGACCGGCTTCATAGCCGATCTCTCCCTTCCTCGAGGCGTCCCGGAGTAACTATCGTACTCTCCCGTGGATGACCGGCGTCCAGGTAGACCCCTGTTCACTCCTCTGGAGGGCGACCGGCTTTAATAGCCGATCTCTCCTCTCCAAGAGGCGACCAGACGATAGTCCCCTGTACTCTCCGGGTAGCCCACAGGCGTCCAGGAAGCTGCCCTGTACTCTCCTCCGGAAGGCGACCGGCTTTAATAGCCGATCTCTCCATTCCAAGAGGCGTCCAGGAGCTAACTCCTGTACTCTCCTGCGCTGTCAGGCGGCCGATAGCAAAGCTTCGTCCTCTCCTCATTCTTTTGGGCGGCCGTGGTCTTACCTCGTCCTCTCCCAAGAGAATCCAGCGAAAAAGGGGCGAGCGCGTCCGCGATCGCGATTCTTATACACGATCGTTACTAGGTAAGCCGAGCCGCCGTCGCCGCAATCAACAACGCGGTATCCAAGCATGCGGCTGCTCGGATCGGAGCGGAATCGTTGCTCCCCGCCGCCTCCCGAATCTTCTAGACTTAATGTCAGGGGCGGCCCAAGGTGTTGTTCCTTCACAAAAGGATAAAAATGAAAGTAAAAGTGAGGATGTCAGTGAGAGCATGGAAACTGAGGATGTAAGTGTGAGTAAAAGGTTCAGTGAGAGAGAGGATGTGGTTGCGGGACCAAGTGTCTCGAGAAGTGAATCGGTAGGCAGTGGGAAGAGTGTAAGAAGTTTGAAGAAGAGAAAATTGGGGGATGAGGTAAGTGGTGAGTATGTAAGCAGTAATGAATGCGCGAGAGAATTAAGGAGAATGAAGAAGATCGGATCGGATTTAAGAGCATTCCTGATGAATGAAACTAACAAGATTTCAAAAGCAGCGAGCGAAGTAATTCTGAATACCGTGAGTGAATATGAAGAATGTATGATGGGATTAATATGTAAAAATGAGCGTCTGGAAGGTAGAATAGATGAGTTAGTGAAGCGTGAATCCGATGAGAGATACCTGAATTATGCTGAAGTGACTGCGAGAATGCCTGTGTGTGCAAAAGCTTCGAATGGTAGTGTGCAAGGGGATAAGCGTGAATCAAACAAGTTAAAGGCTGATGTAAGAACGTATGCAGTGATTGTGCGATCGGAGAATGAGAGTGTGAAAGAATCAAGCGATAGTGTGAAACATAAGGTATTAACTGAAGTGAGTAAGACATTGGATGTGAGAGTGAAAGCTGTGCGGAAGACAAAGAATGGGGTAGCGATTGAGACTGTAAGTGAGAATGAATTAAAAAAGATTAGGGAGTGTAAGAAGTTTAGTGAGGTAGGCTTGAAAGTAGAATTGCCAAGAAAGATCGGTCGGAAGTTAATAGTGTATGATGTGCCGAATGAAATAACGAATGATGAGTTTATGTGTGAGTTGTATATGAGAAACCTAAATGTGTGTATGAATGAAGACGAGTTCAATGAGAGAGTGAGAATAGTGAGTAGAAGCAGTAAGAAAGAGTCAAAGTGTGGGAATGTGATAATTGAATTGAGTATGAAAGGAAGAAAAGTTATCTTAATGAATGAACGAATATATATGAAATGGAATGCCTTTAAGGTGAGAGATTTTATGCTTGTGCCACGTTGTTACGGATGCTTTGCGTATGGTCATATGATGTGTGAATGTCCTGAAAAAGAGAAGTTATGTCAGAAGTGCTGTGAATGTGGTCATATTATGAAAGAATGCAAGAAAGAGTATGCATGCAGAAATTGTAAAATGAAAGGATTGCCGGCGAATCATTCTATAATGTCTGTTGAATGTTGTGAGTATAAGAGAATGCGAGACAGAATGAGTGCAAGAATTAGTAATGACTGAGATCGAAGTGTGCATGTTACAGCTGAATTGTCAGAGATCGTATGCGGTAATGTGTGACTTAGGTATGACTGTTTGTGAGAAAGGTATAAGTGTGGCATTGTTGCAAGAGCCGTATGTGTCGGATAGGTGTGTTAGAGGACTGCCGAATGGATTGAATGTTATCACGAATGAGATGTGTACATGTAAAGCTGCAATTCTTGTGAAAGACGTGAATTTGGAGGTAATGACTGTGACAGAATGTACGAACGAATACGGTGTGTGCGTTTGGATGAAAGGAAAGTTTGGTGAGATATTTGTTGCGTCTGTATATTGTCAGTATGGTGGGAGTATGGAAGAATATTTGAGGTATATGGATAAGCTGAGAGAAGTAACGAATGGAAAGATGTTGATTATTGGGATGGATGCGAATGCTGTCTCCCCCTTATGGTACAGTAAGGGAGGAGCCGGTGGTAGAGAGAAAGAGATGCGCGGTAATTTGTTGGAAGAATACTTGTTATTGCATGATTTGATTGTGTTGAATGAACCTTCGGAATACTTTACATTTAGTGGTGCGAATGGAGAGAGCGATATTGATGTGACTATAGTTAGTAATGAAAGTGAGAGGTGTTCTTTTGACAGGGAAATTAAGAATGATTGGAGTATGAGTGACCACAATGCGATTTTGATTCGAATGAAGTGTGATGTGTATGATGATGCGAATATAGTGAGTGTGCAGAAGTAGTCGATGAATGGAGTTGACTGGGAGGAATATATGAATGATTTGCAAGAATTTGCATGTGGTACGTGGTTAGAGGATTTGAGAAGTATGAATGCTGTTGAAGTAGTACGAATGGTAACTGAATGGGTGACGAAACCAAATGACAAAAGAATGAGAAGAGGTAAGTGTGAAAATTTGAGGAAGCTTAGATGGTGGATGGGTGAATTGGAACAAATGAGGAAGAGGGCAAGAAAGGCACGAAAGAAATATCAGAAGGCAAAGAAACAAGGAGCAGATTCGAGAACCAGATGGGATGATTATATGAGAGAATTTAGGAAGTACAAACGTGGAATGAAAGAAACGAAAGAGAAGCAATGGAAGGGATTTGTGAGTGGGAAAGGAAATCTGAATCCGTGGGGAGATGTCTACAAGTTGTGTATGGGGAAGAGAAAAAGGGATAATATATGTGGGATGAGAGTCGGTGAGAATGTAACGAAGAGTTGGAAGGACAGTGTGGATGTGTTATTGAATGCCTTCTTCCCAGCCGCAGATGTGAACGATGTAATGAGTGCTGAATGTTTTGAAAAGACGGAGAGAAGTTTTGAGTGGAAAGAAGTAGAGAATGCGGTAAGGAAGGTGAGGATGAGAAAAGCGCCTGGGTTGGATGGAATAACTGGAGAGATGGTGAGAAGAATATGGATAGCGATCCCTGGGTTGCTGAAACGAATGTATGATGTGTTCCTAAGTGAGAATTGTTTCCCGAAAGAATGGAAGAATGCATGTGCAGTAGTACTCTTGAAATCCCCGGAAAAGGTTAAGTCTGATCCGTCATCCTACAGACCTATTTGCTTGCTGTCTGTTTTGGGGAAAGTGTATGAAAGAATGCTCGTGAATAGACTGGAAAGAAGACTGGAAGGACGGATGAATGATGCGCAATTTGGATTTAGGTGTGGTAGGTCGACAGAGGATGCGTGGCAGAGAGTGAAGTCTTGGATGAATGAATCTAGTAAAAAGTATGTCTTAGGTGTGTTTGTGGATTTTCGTGGAGCGTTTGATAATCTGAATTGGGGAAGGGTAATTGAAAAATTGAAATCTGTTGGGTGTGAAGAAATTGGTGTGTGGATGGATTACTTTAAAAATAGAAGAGTTTGTGTTCGGAGTGTACAAGAAGAAGTATGGAAGGATGTGAGTAGAGGGTGCCCCCAGGGTTCCATTTGTGGACCTGCGGTATGGAATTTGATGATGGATGAACTATTGTGGGACCTGGAACGGTGTGAATGTAAGAGTGTTGCTTATGCGGATGATTTGTTGTTGGTGATTGAGGCGAATGCTAGGAATGATGTGGAGCGAACGGGAACTGCATCTATGGCATTGGTGAGTGCATGAGGTAGAAAGGTTGGAGTGGATGTATCTGAGAAAAAGACCGTGACGATGCTGATGAAAGGAAGAATGGCTGATAACAGAAATCCGAGAGTATGCCTGAATGATAAAGCGATTAAGTATGTGAAGAATGTTAAATACCTAGGTATTAAAATGAGTGAGAGGATGAATTTTAAGATGCATTTGGAGAGTATGAGAGAGAAAATTGTGAGTGTTGTGGGTAAATTGAGGAGAGTGTTAAGGAAAGAATGGGGATTGAAACGCAAGGCGATAAGAATATTGTATGAAGGACTGTTTATTCCGTGTGTGATGTATGGAGCAAGTGTCTGGTATGAATGCATGAGTTTCAAGTATGCGAAGAATATGATGAATAGATGTCAGCGAGTGGTGATGTCGCATGCCTGAGAGTGTGTAAAACTGTATCGACTGAAGCGATGCAAGTGTTGATGGATGGCCTGCCATGGGATTTAGAGTGCATGAGACGCGGAGTGAAATATAAAATGAAGAAGCGAATGAGGATGAATGATAAAGATATTTTGAGTAATGAGGAGGTCCAAATGTTCAGTGAAAGTGAATGTGAAAAGGTGTTGGATAAAAGATTGTATGAGAAATGACAAGAAAGGTGGCATGAGTCTGAGAATGGCAGAGTAACGTATGAGTTTATAAAAGACGTAACATTTTCGGAAAAGTCCATGACATTTGACCCATCCCTGAGTGTGGGATATTTGATGACTGGGCATGGAAGTTTAAATGAGTATTTGTATAAAAGAAAATTGAGTGAAACTGACGAATGTAGTTGTGGTGCGCAAAAGGAAGATTGGAAGCATGTTCTGTGTGATTGCGTACTGTACGAGGATGTAAGAGACTTGGACGCTATGGGCGTGAAAGTGAATGATCAGGGTGTAACTGATGTGTGTGGTGTGCTCGAGCGAAAGGAAACGTACAGGGTGATGCGCGAATCGGGGAATCAGCTTTTTACCATCGAATTATCGGTAATACCGACAAGCGTAATTGTTTTCTTAGCCGCATAATGTCACCTGTGTCGTGTGTCGCTCAGCACTACGCACAGTGAATCAAATTGACAAATACTGAATCTTGAGGAAGCGTTACTTATACACTCCGGCGAAACTATTTTATTCTTAATTCTGAAATATATGGTAACCATATTAACTTACCTTATACCAAACGTCTGTGAACTGAATCTATGAAGAATGCATGGGCTATGATTATTGGGATGAATGCTTGTTAGTTCAAATTAATATAATTTCCTTAACAAAAGTAGTCGTTGTAGTAATGAATTTACAATCTTGTGATTCCAGTTCGATTGCGAAGAATAGTGCGGCCTCACTATTTATTTTTCTATTTGCTTTGTAGTCACTGGTGACTTTTCACTTCTACAGTATCGGCTCATGACACATAATGTTTACAAATGCGGTCTTTAAATCTGATGGATTGTGGAGGGCGTCGATAGCCGCAAATTAATAGTGACACGAGTGTATTGCTAATATCAAAATATATTATTTCTTCACCTTCGTTTCTTCATCCTAATAATCATAGCCTGCTCTCTGGAGATTTAGTTCACAGAAATATGATATGACATAAGACTTTAATACGGTTACCATATAATTCAGAATTCAAAATAAAACAATTTTATTGAAGTGCATAAGCAACGTTTCCTCGAGATTTTGCATTTCTCAATTAATCGATAGGCTGCCAGTATCTGCCATGATTCAATTTGTGTAGTGCTAAGCGACACAAGACAGTGGTGACATTACACGGCTAATAAAACAATTACGCAAGGTCGATATTACCAATAATTCGATGGTAAAAAGTTGATTCCCCGATTCGCGCATCACCCTGTACGAAAGGTTTTATAAGTTTGCGGAATGTGTGTTTAAAAGTAGAAGAGAGAGAATGATATTGGATGAATGATAGGTGTGCTTGAGGACGCAGGTGGATCCCTGCTGGGAGTGACCTCGGTTATTTTCAGGAGGGGTCTTTGGAGAGTGGCGACTCCACGTAACCGAGGCGCAGGTTCACCAGTGCCAGGGCATGTAGGTGCCCTAACTGGTAGTGGCGGATGCCACGACGATCTCACCAGTGATCCTGACTGGTACCGCGGGGATCGGGTGCCCACTGGGGTGAGTCCCAGTCCCGATCGGATGAAAAAGGTAGGTACATCGCGGGGGCAGTGGTATGTAGCTAAGGGCTGGCTAGGGGTCAGCAATGACCCCGGCGGGGGAGCTGCGCATAAAAAGCTCGGGTACCGGTCTGCTTAACCGGTAGAGCGAGGATAGGCACTCGGCCCCACCAATGGCCTGCTGCCAGGCCATACAGGCGGGAGTAACTATGACTCTCTTAACGGTGCGGGTCGAAGAGGCCGATGCGGGGAGTGCCTCCAATTAGGCTCTTGAGTCTAAGTTGGTAGTGTCATGCTCTGCTAGGCGGACTCGGCCGGTCGCTTGAGGTGTCGGGCGCAAGCCTAGTATCCGAGACATCGCACCAGGCCACCTCGGTGGTGTTAAGAGACATGAGTTACGGGATTGTGATGCGCCATATAGTCTTCTAGGCTCGGACCATTAGCCTCTCACTTTCCAAGACATTCTCCACCTCCACGTGGTTCCTGCCGGAAAACCCGATCTAGCGGATAGCCTTCATGGCTACTGTTGGTCGGGGTTAACGGAGTAATGTCGCCCCACGGGCTGCGAAATTGATTTGTGTTAACCGCAGTACGAGTCTTGCACACCCGGGGTTCCCGAGCTGGGGGCGGATGAGCGCCGTCCGTCTCCGAACACTGTAGCCTCCGAAACTACTTCAGAAACCGACGCAGGGCGTAGCGCTGGTACGTTGTAGACTGAAGAGAGCGGGGGTCTTGCCTTAACTGGCTGGACCACGAGGTCGGCGACCTCTGTAAAAATCGTCCCCTAATCCTAAGCTATGATGCGTGGCGATGGGATGCATAGCTGAGGGAAGCACAGCTCCTAGCGATCCCCTCAAGATACCTGGCGACCTCCTGAGTAATTAGCCTTCCTCGGAGTTAGGGCGTAAGCTCCGAGGTGACCTACACACGTCCCGTCTCGTGGGAACAAAAATGAGTGAATTTACAAACCCCCCCCCCCCCCCCCCAAAAAAAAAAACACCTAGAAGTAGAAGCAGAAAATATCCAAAAAAAAGAAGAGGAAATGGAGGCGGAGCCGTTCCAAACGGTCAAGCGCAATTCAAGGAGAACGACCGAGGAATCGTCCGACTCGGACTCTGACTTCCCTGCCATCAGGAAGACAAAAGTCGTTAAGAAGCCCCTTAAGAAGGGCAAAACAGCAAAGCCCGATTCTGGCACAGAATCAGACATTACCCGCAAAAACAAGAACAAAGTCCCAGCAACCAATTCAAACAAGTCAGATAATCCTGACTCAATTATAGCATTCTGCAACTCTCTCGGCAGTGTGCTGACCAAGGACAGCAAACAGACAATCATCCTGGCATTCGAGAATCTCCAGAAGCAACTTCTGGCCTCTCAGGCGGAAAATGCTCAGCTGAAGGCACAGCTGAGCATGAAAGAAAATCTGCAAAACCAGTTGAAGGCTCTGGATGCAACAATCGCGGGAGCAGTAGGACAGATGTCTGCCCTCAAAGGCAAAATCAGTCCCCAGGCCTCCTATGCGAACAAGGTGAAGCAGACACCTAAAATCATCACCCCGCAAACTAGCAAGCCGCGAAACATTGTTTTTGTGCACCCTGCAAAGGACTCCAAAGTCACCTGCAGTAATGATACAAAGAAGTTGGTGACTACTAATGTAGCTCCAACTAAGGAGAAACTACGGATCAAATCCGTTAAGAATATCGGCAACAATGGTCTCCTCATAGAGACAGAAACAAAAGCAGATTTAATGACGCTTCTCAACAACGAGAAGCTTAAAAAGGCTGGCCTTAAAGTAGGCCTCCCCACAAAGAGGCGTCCTCGCCTCCTCATACACGACATCCCGTCGGAGATGTCGGAAAAAGATATTATTAATGCCATCCGGCAACAAAATACCGAGGATGTAGCCAGAGCTGACTTTGCTGAGCAAGTCAAACTCTGCTACAAAACCGGTCCGAAAGGCAAGGATCAGGTAAACTGGGTAATTGAGGTATCCCCAGAGATTAGGCTGCGCCTAATCAAAAACAAGAGGATATACATCGGGTGGAGCTCGTGTTATATCCGTGACCACCTGCAGGTTTCCAGGTGCTTTAAATGCCAAATGTCCGGCCACATCTCCAAACATTGCAAGTCCCAGCACGAAGTGTGTAGGCACTGCGCCCTCAATGGGCATAATATCAAAAACTGTCCTGACTCTAAGAAGCCACCTACTTGCAGCAACTGCAAGAAGGCTGGCAAAACCCATAATCATGACTCGAGGTCAAAAAGCTGTCCAGCATTTACACTGGCACTAAACGCAACCCAACAAAGAATAAACTATGGCGAGACATAACTCCCAACAAGCTAGCTCCAATCACCTCAAGATCGGCCAACTGAATGCCCAAGGCGCTCAGGTGGTCATGGACGAGATTAGACAAGTGACCGTTGATAACGAGCTCGATATTCTGGCACTCCAAGAACCGTACAGCTCTCAAGGCAAAATCCGAGGGCTGGGCCTTTCCACGAGGGTTGTGTCCGATGGCAAACCCTTCTCCAATGTAAAGAGCTGTAGCTCTATCAAAACGGCAATCGCCGTCTTCAACACCAAGCACTCGACGTTAAAACTAGAGCAATTCTGCAACACACACTGTGTCTGTATAGAAATCTCAACAGAAACCTTTAAAGCATATATTATAAACGCATACTTCCAGTATTGCAATAAGATCGATCCCTATCTCGTTCACTTAGATAAAGTGCTGCGCTGCCTGAAGGGGCAGAATATCATCATATGCGCTGACTCTAATGCCAAATCACATCTATGGCAAAGCGATGTGACTGACGATCGAGGTGAGGCGCTGGAGCAATTTATTGCCCAGCACAACCTCTTCGTCTTGAACCGTCCATCTGCATTCTACTCCTTCGACAATGGCCGAGGGAAATCTAATATAGATATCACCCTAACAGGCGCCAGCTGCTTTAATAACATCAGTAACTAGCATATTCATTCAGACAAAAACAGTTAGTGATCACAACCTGATCACTTTTAATATATTACACTGTCCAAACCAATCAGACCAGTGTTGTGTTGGCAGATTTAACTTAAAGAGAGCGAATTGGCAGAAATTTGCTATGGCACTCCTTAGTGGGATGGATAGATTCTCGAGAGCCGTGATCTCACGGCAACCGAATGCTCAGACATCCTGCGAGGTTATTCAACTTGCAATTACCCAAGCTTCCAAAGCTTCTATACCACCCAAGTCTCAGTTCCGAAGGTCAGTTTCCCGGTGGAACAAAGAACTCAGCTGGTTGAGGACGGTGGTACGTAGTGCACGCCGCTCGCTCCAGTCTCAAAGAAATGAGGTAAAAAGAAAGACACTCGCTGATAAGTATCGTAAGATACGAAATCAGTACATTACGGAGCTACGCATGGCAAAACAGGAGAGCTGGAGAAAGTTCGTAAACAACGAGGGCAACAGACACCCCTGGGGGGTCGTTTACAAAATACAGGCAAAAAAGCTTCAGACTCAAAGAGTATTAGAAAGCATTAAAGTTGGCGGAGGACAAACGTCCTCCTGGAAAGAGACAGCGGCAAAACTCCTGGACTGTCTTATACCTTTAGACTCCACGGAGAACGAGACCGACTGGCAGCAAGAAACCAAAGCTCAGGGCGGACTTTGCCGCACTGGGGAAATGTCACCACCATTTTCCGAAGAGGAGGTGGAGAGGGTGATAAAATCCCTGAAAAATAACAAGGCTCCGGGTCATGATATGATCGAAGGAGAAATACTTAAGCACGGCTGGGGCAGTATAGGCAAAGGCCTGGTACATCTAATGAACCAGTGCCTGGCCGAAGGTATCTTCCCTACCCAGTGGAAGAAAGGCGTTATACGTGTGCTGCTGAAATCACAGGATAAAGATCCTACGAATCCGAGGTCGTATCGTCCTATTTGTCTTCTCCCGGTACTTGGAAAAGTACTGGAGAAGCTAATGGCCGTCCGGCTCTCGGAACTCTTCCACAACCACCCAAACTCCTCCAAACGGCAGTTTGGTTTCAAGCCGCATAAATCGACTGAAGATGCACTTGTGCAACTTCGTAAGCAAGTCGAACAGAGCAAATATAAATATGTCATAGCCCTCTTCTTTGACATAAAGGGTGCTTTCGACAACGTCTGGTGGCCCAGTATACTACTGTTCCTCAGACAGCGAGAGTGCCCAGCCAACTTTTACGAACTCATCCGGAGCTACCTGTCAGGCAGAAGCGTCGTTATCTCAACGCCTGCCGAAGCATTTGAACGAGAGATAAACAGAGGCTGTCCACAGGGCTCGATACGAGGTCCCGATCTTTGGAACCTTGTCTTCGATGACCTACTGATGGCAATCTGTGAAGCAGGATTCAAACCGATTGCCTATGCGGACGATCTTGCGGTTACTATTGCTGGCAATAGCAGGGCCGAGATAGAGAGTACAGCAAACCAGCTGACCCGGCTTACCACGGCTTCTATTTTCCGTCAACTATCTAGGTCTACGCATAGGCACTAGGTTCAACCTCTCGCCGCATGTCCAGTACATCTGCGAGAGGGCAAAAAAGAGCTACCAAAACATAGCCCAACTGGCCAAGGCTCACTGGGGGTTGAGCAATCAAGCCCTGGCGACAACATACAAAGGCGTATTCCTGGCGATCGTCACGTATGGAGCTGCGGCCTGGGCAGATAAAATTAACAAGTGGCACGCCCAGCGACTGCTACAAGCCCAGAGACAGGCTCTGCTACGCCTTACAAAGACATACAGAACTATCTCTACCGATGCCGTTACGGTCATAGCAGGGCAGGTCCCTCTAGACCTCTTATTATTAGAACGGAGGACTAAGTCCCTCCTTAGAAACAACACGGAATTTAAGTACGGCAAGATACACCACAAGCCTAACAACCTAGGCTTAAGCAAAGAGGAAATAAAATCCCTGAGGGATAAGATTTCGAAAGAGACGATACTCACCTGGCAAGACCGGTGGTCGTCATCAGATAAAGGACGCCATACTTATGGCTTTTTCAGCAATATCAAGGAAAGACTCCAAGCCACTTGGGTCAAACCAAATTATTTCGTCACCCAGATATTATCTGGCCATGGCGATCTTAGAAACAAGCTCTTCCAATTTAAGCTCGCAGCCAGTCCTAACTGCAGCTGCGGATCACCTGACTCAGTCAGGCATGTTATATTCCATTGCAACATATTAAGAGACTTCAGAGAAGTCCTACAAAGCAGAGCCCAAGTTAACGATGTTCCTTGGCCCTGTGGGCTCCAGGAACTAGTCACTGAAAAAATGTATATATACTTCGCTGAATTTTGCAAGAGAGTGCTAGTCCACAGGGAGGGCGAGGCACTCAGGAGACTGAATATAATTCAGTAATTTAAGCAACTATCTTACCTACAAGCTGTACCCACGCGCGGGCATGCATCTGCATGTAACCAGGTACAACTTACTCCATCCGAACACCTGATGTTGAGCTATCTGTGTCGACCAAGGAAACACAGCCCGCAAGAGACTGAGCCTTGCGCTGGCAACCCCGCCTCCACGTGGCCCCCGCTGTCAACGTCCCATCTTCGAATATCAGATGGGACGGCTAAGTGGGTTGCTTTCTCTAGAGAACAGTCTACCTCCCTGGAAACCTGGCAACAGGTAGGGAGGGTTTTTCCGAGCCCGAGGAAGTCTAACACCTACACTTCCTCCCCTGATAGCCTAAGTAGCTACTTTCCATCTCTGTTATAGGCGGTTAGCCTCGGCACAGAAAGCCGGCCTTGGGCCCCGTGCGCTTGATATACAATCAATGCCAGGCCCTACAACCTGGCAGCATATTGGTAGTTCCCGCACATGCGGGAATGCGCTGATTGGGCGTACCCCAATCCCTCGCCCATGGGGGCTGTGTGGTAAAGCCCAATGGGCAGGAACCACACATGAAACCAACAAACGTTAGAGAATGTCCCTATCTACTCCCCGCAGGGGGTGTACGTAGGTGGAAAGGTCTGGGTATCAGGCTGATTCCTACGGACACTATGGTGGGTAGCGTCACCACGGGTCAACCGAGTCGCATGGTATTGGCATACCAGAAAGCCTGGCTGTAGGGCCTAAACTGGGAGTGGTAGCGTACGCGCGCGCGCGGGCGCCCACGAACGGTCATACCAGTCGACCGCGAATACTGGTACCACGGGGTCGGGAGCCCCACGGCCTCAGGCCGTGCCTGACATGGGATGGACCATCGTGGCGGCAGTGGTTAACTGCGTATGCTGGAGTAGGGACCCCATTGGGTCCCGGCGTGTGAGTTGCGTACCACCAACTCGGGCGCCAGTCTTCCTTAACTGGCAGAGCGTGGATAGTCGCTCGGTCTCACCATTGGCTGGGCGTTTGGGCCTACACCCATCGCTCGCACTGGTAAGCTAAGACGCGCAGGGCGGTGCCGATCTCTGCCGTTCTGCAAGGTCTGGCGCGCCCGGCTGTGCGTTCCATGCAGCCACGTGCCCATGGGGGACGTGTGGGTAGGACCTTATGGGCAGGTACCGAACGTTAAATCAAACGACATACTTTCTGTCCCTATCTACTGGCGGGAGTAACTATGACTCTCTTAAGGACGAAAGACAAGAGCAAACAACCTGTTGGTGGGGTTGAGAATATGTCTAAGAACATATTATATCCTTTTGGTGAAGCGGCGGCGCCCGGAAGAGACTCGCTGGTACATTCTCGGAAGCATCTCGCCGGCTGGGGGTATCTCCCGGGCAGGTGTGGAAGGGAATGCTATTTAGAGTTCTCCAAAGGTCACGCCGCCACACAAACACCAAAGCCTATAATCGCAGAACACCAGAAACAACACCGAGTCACGGTTACATGGGGTATTGAAGCGAACACACAGCCTATCATATCCAAGCCTACTCTCCACCTCTTCGAAGGGTCTCTGACCCGGGTGCCTGCTAGAAACTCGGCTCTCGTCAGGGATTTTTGCTAAGACGAAGCTGAGGCTAACGGAGATAGACGAACTGCAATGGCTGACTGATGCGTGCAGTCAGATGAGGATTAACGGCCTCACAGTACCATAGTACAGCACTCCACGCACAACTACAGACATACAAACTACACACTCAACATACTGCTACTCTGACCACAGCATCACGGCTCTGCTGTCTGAGGGCGTTACTGCGACGACCGCCAGAGGGTAGAGTTGATAAACTGGGTTGTGGTGCTCCCAGGCCGCTGCATAGTACAGGAGCCCGGACCGATCTAGCCAATAGGGTCTGGCTGCTCCACCAGGCAGCGCATAATCTTGCAGGGCATTTGAGTGCCGGTTGGCGACCGGATGGGATCCCTCCAGTGCCTTGCGGGGGGCTCTTCCGAGGCCACTCGTGGGCCGCTCATAGTGGCCATTCCTTCAGTTCGGCGGGCGTGAAAGCCCGTGTCTTAGGGTTCGCGAGTAACACACTGCGCAGACACACAGTCACATTGCAACCACGCACAAACCCACACGCCACAAAACTCTACACTCAAAACAAACCCAAAAACTCCTTATGAAATGACATCACTAAAGAAATGTGTTTGAAAAGCACCCCAAATACAAACTCCGAAAATTTGTATAAAAAATTACGAGGAAGAAGAAGTAGAGGAAATGGAGACTACCGTCCTCCATGAAAAGGGCTGAGTGCGGAAGCGATCCAGTCACTCCAGTGACTCGGATTCGGACTTCCCTACCCAAAAGAAGCCTGGAAAGCTGAGCCGGCAGCTAAAAAACAGCCCAAAAAAGACTATCCCGGACTCCAGTTCGAGCGATAGTGAGAAGGAAGCCCCTAAGAGTGCACCTAAAAGGGCAGTCGGTTACACCGCAGATTCTGCAACAGAATTCCTGCAAATTCTTGGGGACAGGCTCCTCCAAAAAGATAGAGACCAACTAATCTCAGTTATCGCTGGCCTCGGTAACGAGATTAGAAAACTTCAGGACGCAAACAAGGAGCTGCAAGCCAAGCTGCAGAATCAAGACTCCTTTGAGAAACAATTAAAGTCTCTTGACGAGACTATTGCTCGTGCTGTGGGCCAGATGTCTGCCCTCAAAACTAAAATCCGTCCTACAACCTACGCCCAGAAGGTTGCCCAAAGCAGCCCACGGACTGCAGTGGCTCAAAAGCCAAAAACGAAGCCACAACCCCAGACACAAACACAAACAAAACCTAGGAACATTATAATGATCCGCCCTACAGGCGCCGCCTCTGTCAAAACAAGCGACGATACAAAGAAGGTCGTTACGACCAGCATCGCCCCCACGAAGGAGAAGTTAAAAATTAGGCAGATCCGTGGCATTAGCCAAAACGGTCTCCTAATAGAGACAGATACCAAGGAAGACCTAATGGCTGTTCTCAATAATGAGAAATTAAAATCAGCTGGACTGAAGGCCGACCTTCCAGCCAAAAGGCGACCACGAATAGTCATGCACGACATTCCGTCGGATATGACAGAAAAGGAGATCATGAGTGCCATCAGACACCAAAACACAGAAGACATACCAAAGCCAGTTTTTGCTGAGCAATTTAAACTGTGCTTCAAAGCAGGACCCAAAAATAAAGACAGCTGCAATTGGATAGCTGAGACAAGCCCAGAATTAAGGCAGCGCCTTAAAAAGAGCAGAAGAGTCTTCATCGGATGGAGCTCCTGCTATATCAGGGATCACATACAGGTCACGAGGTGCTTCAAGTGCCAGAAGTTCGGCCACGTAGCCAAACACTGTAACGCAGAAACAGACATCTGCGGACATTGCGCCCAACCCGGTCACACGATCAAATCGTGCCCAAATACTAAGGCTCCACCTTCCTGCAGTAACTGCAAGAAGGCTGGCAGGAGCCAGCATGACTCAAGGTCACAAAACTGCCCGGCATTCGCGCAGGCACTAAGTGCTCTTAAAGCACGGATCGATTATGGCAGGCCATAAAAATCCACATACACACAGCTTTAAAAGCTTAAGAGTAGGCCAGCTGAACGCTCAAGGAGCACAGCTGGTAATGAATGAAATAAGGCAAACAGCCCTCACCAAAGGCATAGATATGCTCGCAATTCAGGAGCCTTACAGCTATCAAGGCAAAGTCAGAGGCCTTGGCCTTCTCACGAAAGTCGTGACCGACGGCAAGCGCTTCTCCTCTGCCAAGTCCCGTAATGATAGCAAGACGGCTATCGCCGTCCTCAATACCAAGCTCAGCGTCCTTAAGCTAGAGCAACACTGCAACACGCACTTCGTCTGTGTAGAGATTTCGAATGGGTCCCACAAGGCGTATCTCATTAACGCCTATTTCCAGTTCTGTGACAGGATCGAACCTTACCTTGATCACCTCGACAAGGTGCTGCGCTGCCTGAAAGGGCAAAATATCATTATATGTACAGACTCGAATGCTAAGTCCTTTCTCTGGCATAGCGATGAGACTGACGACAGAGGCGAAGCAATGGAGCAATTTATTGTCCAGCACAACCTCTTCGTCTTGAATCGTCCATCACCGAACTATACCTTTGATAATGGACGAGGAAAATCTAATACAGATATTACCCTGACAAGCGCCAGCCACCTTAACGAAATAAACAACTGGAAAATACATGACTTTAACACATCTAGCGACCATAATCTCATCACCTTCGTGGTGAATAACATACAACACGACACAGAACGCTCGTGCATAAGCAAGTATAACACCAAGAGGGCAGACTGAGAGAAGTATGCCCCGGCACTTCTCAGTGAGATCCATAAACTCTCGAGGAAGCTCGAGGGACAGACTCCTGATGCGCAGACATCTTGCGATATCATTGAGAAAGCGATGCTCCTAGCCTCCGATACTGCCATTCCAAGGAAGTCCCAGTTCCAGAGATCCGTTCCCTGGTGGAACAACGAAATCAGCTGGCTGAGAACAGAGGAGCGACGCGCCAGACGTTCTTTCCAAGCTGAAAGAAAAGAAGACAAGCGCAGCGCGCTAAAAGCTGATTTTAGGAAAATCAGAAACAAATATATTAAGGCAACTAGGCAGGCTAAATTAGATAGCTGGGAAAAGTTTGTAACTAGAGAAGGCAACAGGAATCCCTGGGGGATTACATACAAAATTCAGACCCAAAAATTCCAGACCGAACGGGTTCTGGAAAGTATTAAAACAGAAGAAGGACAGACATCTTCCTGGCAGGAAACAGCGACTATACTCCTGGACAGTCTGATACCCCTAGATTCCACGGAGAACGAAACGCGCTGGCAGCAAGAAACCAGAGCTCAGGGCGGATCCCCCGTCACTGGGGAAATGGACCCCCCATTTTCCGAGGTAGAGGTCGAGCACACAATTAAGGTCCTGAAGAACAACAAGGCCCCCGGGCACGACATGCTAGAGGCTCAGATAATAAAGCACAGCTGGGGCAGTATCGGGAAGGGCCTAGTTCATCTCATGAAACAGTGCCTTACCGAAGGACTCTTTCCACTACAGTGGAAAAGAGGAGTGATACGTGTGCTTTTAAAATCTGAAGATAAAGATCCTACAAACCCACGATCTTACAGACCCATATGCCTCCTTCCAATACTTGGCAAAGTACTCGAGAAGCTGATAGTAGGCAGACTAACGAACCTCTTACACACACATCCAAACTCCTCGAATCGGCAGTTTGGTTTCAAGCCGCAAAGATCGACCGAAGACGCTATCATGCAACTTCGCAGACAAGTCGAGGAAAGCCAGGAGAAGTACGTCTTTGCCTTCTTCTTCGACATCAAGGGCGCCTTCGATAACGTTTGGTGGCCCAACATCCTGCTATACCTAAGGCAGCGGGACTGCCCTGCCAATCTATACAAACTTATCCAGAGCTATCTAATGGACATGAGCATCACCTTAAGCACGTCCACAAACACCATTGAGCGCACTGTTAATAAAGGCTGTCCACAAGGCTCGATACTAGGTCCAAACTTCTGGAACCTAGTATTCGACAATTTACTGCATACCATATGCGACGCGGGGTTCGAACCGATTGCCTATGCGAACGACCTCGTGGTAACTATTGGTGGAAAAAGCAGAGCCGATATAGAGAGAAAAGCGAACCTTCTGACACAGCTTACCATGGCATGGTGTCGGAAGCATAAGCTTGAAGTATGCGAGCAAAAGTCGGAAATGCTCTTACTAAAGGGTATTCTCGACATACAACGCCCGCCATCCATTAAACTATCTCAGAGAAATCTAAAGATGGCAACTACAGCCACCTACCTGGGTCTACGTATTGGTACTAGGATCAACCTTACACCGCACGTGCAACACATATGCAATAAGGCCAAAAAGAGCTACCTCTGCATAGCTCAGCTTGCAAAGGCCAAATGGGGCCTGAATCATCAGTCGCTCCGAACCATTTACAATGGTGTATTCGTCCCAGTTATTTCCTCCACTTTAAGCCTACTACCCACGGACTAGGCAAAACTGAGGCTGGCTCACTCAGAAAAACCATAAGACAAGAAACCATACGTTCCTGGCAAGACCAGTGGACTACTTCTTCGAAGGGACGTTTAACGTACCAATTCATAGAAAAAATAGATGACAGACTCCAAGCTTCTTGGATAATACCCGGATATTACCAAACTCAACTTCTGTCCGGACACGGGGACATTATGAGTAAGCTGCACTCCCTAAAGCTAGCTGAGAGCCTTAATTGTAGATGTGGCAAACCTGACACAGTCAGGCACATTATTTTCGATTGTAATATAACCAAAGGCTTCCGAGAAGCCTTAGCACAAGTGCCCGAGACCACAAAGTTCATTGGCCCTGTGGGCTCAATGAACTAACCACCGAGAAACTTTACGCAGACTTCGCTCTATTCTGCAAGAACGTCCTAGCCTGCAGGGAAGGTGAAGCACGTTCCTTCCAGCATACTTAGCACACTAAGTGCAACCAAAGCTGCACCTGAAACGCGGGCATGGCTGGGCATGTAAACAGGTGCAGCTCCCCCCTGCATCCGAACATCCGTTGCAGTTGTATTGTGCAAAGTAAAGCACACCCGCAAGAGACTGAGCCTAGCGCTGGCAACCCCGCCTCCACGTGGCCCCCGCTGTCAACGTCCCATCTTCGAATCTCAGATGGGGCGGCTAAGTGGGTTGCTTCCCATAGGGAACAGTCTGCCTCCCTGGTAGCCTGGCAACAGGTAGGGAGGGTTTTTCCGAGCCCGGGGGAGTCTAACATCTACGCTCCCTCCCTGACAGTCAAAGTAGCTACTACCACCTCTGTAATAGGCGGTTAGCCTTGGTACAGAAGCCGGCCTTGGGCCCCGCACGCTGATACACAATCAATGTCCCTATCTACTGGCGGGAGTAACTTGCTCTCTCCTATGGGTCGAAGGCCGCTGGACGCTCTAAGGGCGCGGTGGCCATTTTTCCTTTAAGGAAATTTGGAACAGCTGGTGAAGCGTTGGACGGGTTGCAGGTTTCCGGCGGATGAAACCGAGACGCCGCTAGCGTCTCAGGAAGTAAAACGCCGCTGCCTCCCCGAAAGTAATTAGGCGCTGGCACCAAGCCCGAAGTGTCGAAGGTCGAAAGCGATCTCGGACGAAAAGACTCGTTACAGGTTCGTGATGCGCCACATAGTCCTAAAGGTCCTTCAGCCTCTCACGTTCAAGACATGCTCCGCCTCCACGTGGTTCCTGCCGGAAACTCGGCCCTCTGTGCTAATAGTTGGTCGAGGCAAACGGAGTCATGTCGCTGAGCGGTCACCCAGCAGGCGGATAGGCTGGTATGTCCGAGCAACCGGCTTGTCTGTGGTGCCGCTCGTAAAGCCTCTTAACCCACAGCAAGACCACGGGGCGATGGTATTCGATTGAACACCATGGATGCCTCTTATGTGGTCACAACCCAATAGCCCCACCTGTTCCCATTGAACGCAATAAGGACGGCGGAAATCTCTTGCGTCTCTTAACCAGAGACTCCCTCGACCACTCGGCGGGAACAGGATGAGGCGGTAGCGAGGTCAGCCTGCCAGAGAGTACTGTCGGTGTCTTCGTGAAGGACCGCGCTCTCGGCAGAGGCCCGCTAAACAACCAATGGCTGAGAAAGAATAGTCAACAAGGTCACCTCAAATCAGAGCTCTGGCCCGCCGGAGGGATTTTCTAAAACTCCACCGGTGTAGAGTTAATGAGACCAGCCCTGGGGATATGGCTGTCAACCCCTGCGTGTTTGCCGTGCGCTGCACGACCCGTGTCGTCGGAAAAGGGGATCCTGGGATCTGAGGGCGGGCCTCCTACGGGAGCAACCCTCCAACACGTACCTTTGGCCCGTGCTTCGACTAAACGGGAGGTCTTCCGATCAGCCCTATGGTTGACCAACCGGCTCGGAATGAGAGCACCCGTACTCGAAAGAGCGCGGGTGGATTCCAATCGGGCGAGGAAGTGGGCAGCGGAGTCTGGGGAGACCCAGTCGGCCGCTGCTCGCGGACTATATCCCGTGCGTAGTGCCTAACCCGGCACCCCCTCTCGCGGCCACGCCGTTGTGTGAGGGCTACTGTCGGGTTCCACTTATGGGGGTCTATGGAGGCCGGGCAGCGCTGCGGGATGACGGTAAGAACTATCTATGGATAATAATGAGAGTTTGTCGGTAGTAACCGTCCCGACCCCGCAAGGGGTCCATGAGATGGATGTGGAAGTGCTGCCCCTCGGGGAAGCTGCCACACCAGCGTCCACGCAAGTGGACGAATTGGAGAAAGAGGTGGAAAGGCAGCCCTCAGGGGCAGCCACCACACAAGAGCCTCCGAAAGGAAGCTCTAAGGGGAGGAAGAGGCCGGCGGAGCCAGACGTGGCAACGCCGGGCGTGGCACCAGAGCGTGCCACAAAGAAGAAGACAAAGGCGAGACGGAGCCGGAGTCTGGGCGAGAGTCCCACAAAGGACTCCCCGGATGTAAGGCCGCCGCCTAAGACTTCCCAGAGGAAGGGGACCAGGGAACTGACGGAGGCAGCCCCTGGAGCTCTTGTGCCCAAACCACGGGCACTGAAAGGTAAAAGGAGAGCGGTCGCCTCGGGCGAACCCACGCCAAGCCAAGCGGCTGGCAAGGGTGCCCGCCCGGAGGCAATGACCGAGCGCTCCTCGAGTTCCCCCCAGACTGGTCCCTCGACCAGCCAGAAGGGGAGCCAAAACAGTGCCCCGGCAAAGAGGACGAAGAAAGTCGCGGTCGGAGCTGAACCAAAAGCGGTGCCAAACCGCTTGGAGACGGCAATGGTCGCGGCAAAGGCCCATGAGAAGACCCTGCAAGACCTTCTGCTCAAACCTTCCAGCAAGGTGCGCAAGGAGGTCGCGGGTCATATCATGGACCACTTCGCTGCCCTTACTGGCCTTCTAAGGAAAGTGCTCCACCATGGAGCAACCCTGGAAGGACGATTGACGGCGCTCGAAGCTGCAACAGTGTCGCAGCGCGTCGTCAAGGACACGGTAAGGAAGTCCCTTAATCAAGTTGCTAAGCAACTTGAAGGGAAAGACGTAAGCCCTGAGCAGCCTAAGGGAGCCACGGTTCCCAAGGCAATAGCGAATAGCGGAATGCTAAGCTATGCTCAGGTCACCAAGACACCGATGGTGAAACGCAAGGGCATGCCACCGACGAGGGAGGATAGACCACTTCACGTGGTTAAAATCTTCCCGGAGTCGGCTGACAAGTACAGGAACAGCGACGCTACAAAGCAAGCTGCTCTGGGAATGGTGAAGCCCCTGAAAGCCAGGATTGCTGTCAAATCTGTCCGGCGCATCCACAGCAGTGGAATTGCCATTGAGACAGAAGAGGCAGCGCACCTGGAAGCTTTCACCAAGTGTAAACAACTCCGGGACGCCGGGTTGAACGGGAGGGTGCCGGGTAAACAGAACCCGACACTACGAGTCCTCCACGTACCCGTAGAGATGACCTACGAGACATTTGTTTCCTGCATAAGGAAGCAAAATTTCAAAGGTCTCTCAAAGGACGAGGTGACTGCCGCTATCCGTCTACGGTTCAAGACTAAGACGAGAGCTGCGACTCAGCCCGAGGCCGAGTCAAAGCCAGCGTCGAAGTCTGGACCTTCGAAGCAGGCGAAAAAGCGGGAGACCTCGTCTTGGGTGATAGAGGTCACGCCCGCGATGCGTTATCGCATCCGGGCACAGGGCGACCGAGTGTACCTCGAGTGGGCTTCCTGCCGTACGGAGGATTTCCACGCGGTCACACGGTGCTTCAAGTGCCAAAAATTTGGACATGTGTCCAAATTTTGCAATGCCACAGCTAGTGTGTGCGGTCACTGCGTCGAAACGGGGCATACCACCGCCAACTGTAAGCAGAAAGGGCAACCTCCGAGGTGCTCAAACTGCAAACGTGTCGGTGGGCAGTGCAAAACGCACGGGCTGATGAGCAGAAGCTGCCCTCATTATAATGAGGCGGTCCAGCTGGTGAAATCTCGCACCAACAATGGATAACGCCCATTGTAATCGTCCGAGTAGCAGGTTGCAGATACTTCAGTTAAATATGCAAAGATCCAAAACTGTCACGGACGAACTTCGTGTCGCACTCGAACAACTTGACACGGACATCGTGCTCGTCCAGGAACCGTATAACGTCAACGGCGTTATTACGGGCTTGGGACTCAGAACACGCCTTTACACAGGCGGTGGGACGGAGGTTAAGGCCGCAGTGGCGGTCCGGAACCCGAGTCTCACAGTTGTGGGTCTCTCGCACCTAAGTGACGGGCACATAGTCTGTGTGCACACGAAGTTCGAGGACAAGGACTTGTACCTGGTTAGCCAGTACTTTCAATTCTCAGAGGAGATAGAGGGTAGTTTGGTGAGACTAGATCGAGTCCTGCACGAGCTCGGAACAGGCCGGGTTGTGCTGGGGGCCGATGCAAATGCCAAGTCTCCCCTCTGGGAAGCGGCAGCAGCAGTTGCCCGCGGAGAGGCGCTCGAAGACCTCCTCTCAATGCACAACCTAACAGTTCTGAACGAGACTGAGAGTATGGCAACATACTCCAGTACGCGTGGAGAGTCTCATATTGATGTCACCATGGCAACAATTAATGCGGCCGGATTGGTTCGAAGCTGGGAGGTCAGAGACGACCTCACGTCCAGCGACCACCGCGCATTAGTCTTTGAGATCTGCATTGAACGCACCAAGCAGGACGAACCCCGCGAGGGGCGCTTCCTCCCGAATAAGGCCAACTGGCAGAAATTCGAGAGAACCCCTGAGGAACAATTGCGGAACCTCCCGCCCCTGGCTCTGTCGGGACCAGTCGAAACGGAGGCACGTGCGCTACAGATCGAGCAATCGATCATAGTAGCGTGCCGCGCCGCAATGCCCTCGAGAAAAAAGCACGGAAAGCAAGTCCCTTGGTGGACTGCTGAGCTCACGAGGAGAAAGAAGCGCGTCTACAAGCTTAGGCGCGCCTTTCAGACCGCGCAAGAGGCTGATCTAAGAGAGGCCAAGTACAACGAATATCTTGAACAGAGAAAGTCGTATAAGGCTGCAATTAGAAAAGCAAAGTTCCAAAGTTGGAACGACTTTGTAACGAAAGAGGGAAACAAAGAGCCATGGGGCCTCCCTTATCGTATAACGATGGGTAGGCTCCGTACCGAGGCTGCAATGAGCAACCTCAGTTCCGCAGACGGCAACACGTTGACTTGGGAGTCCACGGCCAAGACGCTCCTGCACGCGTTAATTCCGGATGACAGCCCGGATGGCGAGACACCCGAACAAGCACTCCTGTGGGAGGAAGTCGCCGCTTTGCCCTTAGTGGATGACACACCGTCATTCACAGGTAGGGAACTTGTAGCGGCGATTAAGACCCTCAAGAATAGGAAGTGCCCCGGGTTGGATCGCATAGAAGTCGAAGTAGTCAAGCGACTGCCCTTACCGGCAAAAGTCGCCCTGCTCGCTCTCTATAACGCGTGCCTTCAGTATGAAGTGTTCCCGTCCCGCTGGAAACAGGGCTCGATACGAGCCCTGTTAAAGGCAAAAGCAAACCCGCTTGCCGACCCCAAATCATACCGACCGATCTGCTTGCTGTCGGTACTGGGCAAAATCCTCGAGAAGTTAATTCTCAAGAGGATGGAGCCCGTTTTCCTCAAAGCACCGTACGCATCCGAACGTCAGTACGGCTTCCGCTGCGGACGCTCGACCGAACACGCTTTGGTTGACTTCCGCGAAGCGGTGGCTGGAAGGCAGGAGAAGTACAGCATCAGGCAAAATACTTGTCACAAATGCAAAATGGCCGCCGGGCAGAAAGTGAAAGTTGAGTAGTCGCATCTAGGTTATCGCATGGTTGGTGGCGCTCCAGCGGTAGAAATAGGTAGCCGCCTGCCAGCGCGCTCAAAGAGGCTCACATATAGGGTGTCCGTGGGAATACCTAACCGCAAATACGAGCATACTCGTGCACTACTATGAGTATGGATGGCTTTAGGATACAAATAAAGGATATATCTGAGAGTAATTAATGGAAATAAATTATTTATTAAGATATGAAGGTTAATTATGCGGCAGACAGCCATATCGTAATATTCCTATAGTTGTTATTTATTTATTAGGAATTGGGAAAAGGATAAGACGGATGAAGAAGAAATAAGAATTAACATTGATGGAGCTCTGATGACATTTATTATTAGTTTGCATGGGTTTAAAATAAATACAAAAGTTCAAACCGGACCATAACGGCTCACATTATCGGTAATTAATATAAAATAACATGCATGGCTACAATATAATATAGAATTATTACAATTTCCTCCCTTAACTATCAGTAGACTAATGAAGTGACAATTTTTGATACTTTCAGCCACTACTACTGATTTTAAGTAAAGGCGACTACTATCGACAATAGACCTAGCAAAAGATTTTGACACTTTCTAAACGCTTTTACTAAACATATTTGCAGCAAGATGTTTGAAGAGTAGTAGTTTTAATTGTCTTCGCTGAGAAGATATCACTGTCTTGCTACGAATAAGATGCATGCGATGGGATGCAAGCAAGAAGCGAAGAATTTGCTTCTCGCTTTACTACCAGACTAATCGAAGGTGTTCGCTACAGAGACAGTCACTGGATTGAAGTGACCAACTCTATCATGGGAACGTATTCTATTACTCTTGCATTATTTGGCTGTTCTGCCATCCCAACACTCTGCGCTATTAGTTGTGCTGGTTCGTTTCAGAAAGACAGGGAGACTAAGATAGAGAAGAACCATAAGCACAGGGTAACAGAGTGTTCGCATAGCAGAATTATGGGGAAAGTGTGCGCATGTGTCTGCTGCTCAACTATTAGACTAATGGAAGGTGTTCGCTACAAAGATAGTCACTGGATTGAAGTGACCAACTCTATCATGGGAACGTATTCTATTACTCTTGCATTATTTGGCTGTTCTGCCATCCCAACACTCTGCGCTATTAGTTGTGATGGTTCGTTTCAGAAAGACAGGGAGACTAAGATAGAGAAGAACCATAAGCACAGGGTAACAGAGTGTTCGCACAG
>OZ030388.1:114992-200819 GCA_964023945.1 Ectemnius cavifrons
AATCCAGTGACTATCTTTGTAGCGAACACCTTCCATTAGTCTAATAGTTGAGCAGCAGACACATGCGCACACTTTCCCCACAATTCTGCTGTGCGAACACTCTGTTACCCTGTGCTTATGGTTCTTCTCTATCTTAGTCTCCCTGTCTTTCTGAAACGAACCAGCACAACTAATAGCGCAGAGTGTTGGGATGGCAGAACAGCCAAATAATGCAAGAGTAATAGAATACGTTCCCATGATAGAGTTGGTCACTTCAATCCAGTGACTGTCTCTGTAGCGAACACCTTCGATTAGTCTGGTAGTAAAGCGAGAAGCAAATTCTTCGCTTCTTGCTTGCATCCCATCGCATGCATCTTATTCGTAGCAAGACAGTGATATCTTCTCAGCGAAGACAATTAAAACTACTACTCTTCAAACATCTTGCTGCAAATATGTTTAGTAAAAGCGTTTAGAAAGTGTCAAAATCTTTTGCTAGGTCTATTGTCGATAGTAGTCGCCTTTACTTAAAATCAGTAGTAGTGGCTGAAAGTATCAAAAATTGTCACTTCATTAGTCTACTGATAGTTAAAGGAGGAAATTGTAATAATTCTATATTATATTGTAGCCATGCATGTTATTTTATATTAATTACCGATAATGTGAGCCGTTATGGTCCGGTTTGAACTTTTGTATTTATTTTAAACCCATGCAAACTAATAATAAATGTCATCAGAGCTCCATCAATGTTAATTCTTATTTCTTCTTCATCCGTCTTATCCTTTTCCCAATTCCTAATAAATAAATAACAATTATAGGAATATTACGATATGGCTGTCTGCCGCATAATTAACCTTCATATCTTAATAAATAATTTATTTCCATTAATTACTCTCAGATATATCCTTTATTTGTATCCTAAAGCCATCCATACTCATAGTAGTGCACGAGTATGCTCGTATTTGCGGTTAGGTATTCTCACGGACACCCTATATGTGAGCCTCTTTGAGCGCGCTGGCAGGCGGCTACCTATTTCTACCGCTGGAGCGCCACCAACCATGCGATAACCTAGTTGCGACTACTCAACTTTCACTTTCTGCCCGGCGGCCATTTTGCATTTGTGACAAGTATTTTGCCGGATGCTGTACGTGCTAGGTCTTGCCTTTGACATCTCAGGGGTGTTTGACAACGTCTGGTGGCCGAGCGTAATGAGTAACCTCAAGACGTGTGGCTGCCCCAAAAACCTGTACAGCCTTGTGACGAGCTACTTCACGAAACGGGTTGTGTCCATAGTGTCCAACCACGGAATAGTGAGCAAGCAAGTCACTAAGGGCTGTCCACAGGGGTCAATACTTGGACCCAGTTGCTGGAATCTCGTCTTCGACGGAGTTCTAAAGCTGCTGGAAGGAGAGGGGTTCCACTGGGAACCCATTGCCTATGCTGATGACCTGCTCGTGATTACCTACGGGAACTCGCGGGTAGAAATCGAGCAAAAAGCACAGAGGGTGGTAGACGGGGTTTCTGGATGGTGTAAAACCCAGAAATTAACCTTATCTGCCACCAAAACTGAGATGATCCTGCTCAAGGGTAAGCTTGACAGGACTAGACCCCCAGTGGTTAAGGTGGATGGTCGACGACTGCCGCTGCAGAACACCATCCGGTACCTCGGAGTAGATATAGATGCTGGCGTAGGCATAGCCTCCCACATCAAGAGAATTCGAGCGAAATGCCTCGAAACTTTTAATAAGTTGGCAGGCATAGCAAGAGCGAACTGGGGACTGGGACATCGCGCCATGAGTACATTGTACAAAGGCGTGTTCCTCCCGGTCGCCACGTACGGCGCCGCGCGGTGGGCTGACCTGCTGAACACACACACCAGGCGGGCCCTGGCTAGCGTGCAGAGGCAGGCGCTCCTCCGTGTCACCAAGGCCTATAGGACGATCTGTACCGATGCAGTCTGTGTGATTGCTGGTGAGATCCCAATAGACCTGGCGATACTCGAAAGAGTAGCAATGTATAAAGTTCGCTCGCTCAAAGACATTGAGATCGGCGATTTTCGCCTGAGCCATGTCGAAAAGGTCGCGAACCGAATCTCGAAGGGCGCTGTACGAAACAGCGTCCGAAGAGCGGTTCTAGACATGTGGCAATTGAGATGGGAGGCGTCAGTGAAGGGTCGTATCACGTACGACTTCTTCCAGAATGTCTCCAACAGACTCCAAGCGCGATGGGTCAGAACTGATTACTACGTAACTCAGTTCCTCAGCGGCCATGGAGATTACCAGGCCAAACTGTATCAGTTTGCCCTGGCTAGGGACGACAAGTGCGGCTGTGGCGCCACGGAAACGTCAAGCCACGTGCTGTACGACTGTCGTAAGTACGACGCATTGCGGAGATGCCTGACACGGGATGCCGCCGAAGGACGGCTTGATTGGCCTCTGACGGAAAGGCAACTTGTGTCTGAACAAATGTTCAAGGCATTCAGAAGCTTTGTCACAAAAGTGCTTAAGGCCAAAGAGGATTTGCGAAGGGAAGAACGGGCTGCGCTACGTAGTCCGCCCGACTAGAGAGTATGGTGATCAACTGACCCGAAAGACAGAGCGAGATACAAAAACCGCAGGGGGGCTAATGCATGGAGAGTTACGGCTCTCTTCTTAGTTTCCGGTGAGTGACTACACCACGGACCCGAGTTGGCTCACCAGTGTAGTGCCCGGAACATCCTTAACTGGCACCTCGGGACGGATCATGAATACGCCCCACCCGCAAGGGTGAGATCCGTGTAAGGGTTGGACTCGAGGGGGTATGTGGTTCCGGCCTCCCTTTAGGGAGGCCCCTGGCAGAAGATGGTGGATGACACTACGAGCAGAAGCTGGTATGGCCTCTGGCTTAGGAACAGCGCTCGCCTCTCCGAGGCGAGGTGTCTCAAAATATATGTCCCTATCTACTATTCGCTCTCGAGCTGACGAAGGGTACGGACGTGCCTGCGCTCCGCTCCGACCAAGGGTTCCCTACCTGAGATCTGTGCCGACCGCATACCGACGCTACGAGCTGTGAAGTTTTGCAAAGTGACAGGTGATATCTGTGCTCTGTGAAACACATTCTGTTTTATTTCTGCATGCTGTGCCACCCACCGTCGCACCATGGAGTGCGATAGCGACGCCGCGCCGATCCCCGCCGCCCCCGGCCCCGCGCGCCGTAAAAAACGGGATGCTCTCCCGTCATTGGATCCTGACGCCGAGGATACCACCACCGAGGAGACAAGCAAGCGAAAGAAGAAGAAAAAAGGATTTAGGATTTGCGACTGCGTTGATGCGCATTATCTCCTACTGCCGCGACCCCTCCAACAATATCGCCGACGAGAACGCGAACGCCCTTGTTCGAGAACTATCTGCGATGAGCCGTGCCCATGACCACGTCGTGGCCGAAAACCGCGCCCTCCGAGAAAAATCGCGAAGATTGAGAACTCGTGCCTCTCCGCCGCAACCGCGAACATCGCTGACATTCATGCGAAGATAACTTCTTTTGGCGTCTCTGCGAAACCCGTATCCTACGCCGATATGATTAAAGTTTCGCGTCGCGATATCCCGCACGCCGCAATACGACCGTCGCGAAATGTAGTGACGGTCTTCGCGAAAGACCCCTCTACCGTTCAGAGTAGTGAGGATACGCGACGAATCCTCACCTCTAGCTTCGCCCCTGCAAAAGAGCAGATCAAAATCCGCAATCTTCGTCCAATCGCGAACAACGGCGTCTTAATAGAGACGCACGGGAAATCCGACGCCGCCTCCGTTTTACAGCATGCGGCCCACGCGAAGACCGGACTCACCGCCTCCCTCCCCGCCCGTAAGCGTCCGCGTATGCTTCTCACGAACGTGCCCTCCGCCATCTCTGAGAAGGAGCTACTCGCTACAATCCGCGCGCAAAACTTCGCCGCGACATCGCAGAAAGAATTCTCCGAAGGATTCTCCTTCGTCGCTCAAACCGGTGAGAAAGAACGCGAGACAACGAAATGGGTCGTCGAGATATCCCCGAAGCTCCGCGACGCGATGAAAGAATCTGGCCGAGTATTCATCGGTTGGAACTCGTGCCCGATTCACGACTACCTCCGTGTTACCCACTGTTACAATTGTCAGCAGTTCGGGCACGTGTCGAAACACTGCTCGGCGAAAACCGAGACGTGTGGACACTGCGCTGCTGATGGTCACGCGAATAAAAACTGCCCGTGCGCAAAAAAGGACCCTATTTGCGTAAACTGCAAACGCGCCGGTAAGCCATCGAATCACTCTTCTCGCGCGTCCGACTGTCCCGCGTATAAACATACCCTGCAGGTATACATCTCTCGCGTCGATTACGGTAAACAATAATGGCAGGTAGCCTTCCCTCCATTCGCGGTCATCCCCCCCCCCCCCCCATCGGACCCTTCGGATTGCTCAGCTGAATGCCCAGGGGCGCGATTCTGGTTCTGGCGCTATCGATAGCGCCGGTCGCTATCTCCGAGTTAGCGCTAGTAGGCGGTAAGGTAGCGCTTTGAGCGAGTCTGGATCGCTAGCGATGGGCGCTAAGTAGCGCCGGGTCGCTAAGTTGGGGCGCTATCTGCGGCTGGAGTTAGCGCCGGTACCGAGGCCCGCGCTACCGAGTTAGCGACCCATTCAGCCGTGTGGAGGGGGAAATCGGACAAGAAATTACGGCGGGAAACTGCTATGAGAGAGCTGTGGCGGCTATTTTTAAAGCATCGCAACTCAGTCTTTTGCTGCACTATCGAGCTGTCGATAAAGAAATCTTTGCCCCCTTTCTTTTCCTTTGCAAATTTTAGTTTTCCTGCAATATTGTCACAATTTGCACAATAGTCAGGAAAACCTAAAAAAAAACCTTTTTCCTGAATAGTTTTCGATCGACCAAAACTTCTTTTTGCGGTCTTTGTGATTTTTCTATGCTACGCGAGATGTTTTTCAACAATATTAGAATCTTCAAAAAGGATGACAGCTGAAAAGTTTATATCACCGTTGAAAAGTAACATATAATATCCCCGTTTTGCGCTTGCACAGTATTAACATATGTATGTTAATTATTTAAACATCTACTTGGCGCTTCTCAACAATTTCAAAATTTCATAAGGCCACTGAGATTCGCATTGGTAAATACTATTCCTCACTGTCTTTCATTTTCGAACGCGCCTGCCATTGAATCCAACCTTGTTCTCTTATATCAAAATTGGCGCGATTAAATAGCCGGCTTATATGATCTGAAGGTGTCTTCAGTGAGCACCTTCAGGCTGAACTCAAGGCACATACTATAGTTCTTAGCGACCGTCGCTAAACCCGCCGCTGTAGCTACCGTCGCAAAGTAGCGCCCGAACCAGAATCGCTCTGAGCGATAGCGCCAGCGCTACCAAGCGACCTTAGGCGCTAACTTAGCGACCGGCGCTATCGATAGCGCCAGAACCAGAATCGCGCCCCAGGGCTCGATGTCGGTGACATCCGAACTACGTAAAGTTTCGGATGATTTGAAGATCGATGTCATCTTAATTCAAGAGCCGTATATTTCTAATGGCGCGGTGCGCGGCCTTGGCCTGCGCACTCGTGTCGTATCCGACACGAAAACTTTCGCGCGTATTAAAAACCCGACGAAGCCGAAGGCAGCCATCGCCATTGTTGATCCGCTGCTGACCGCCTTCAAGATTGATAACCTCTCGAATACACACTTCGTGTGTGTAGAGGTCACCTCCGCGCACGCTGAATACGTTCTCGTATCAGCGTATTTTCAATTTTGCGATGACATTGAGCCTTATCTCGCGCATCTCGACGTTATATTGCGGTCCCTCCGCGGTCGGAAGATTATTATCTGTGCCGACACAAACGCGAAATCCTCCCTATGGCACAGCAGGCAGACTGATGAAAGGGGTCTTGCACTCGAGAATCTTCTCGCGCAGCACGACCTCGGGATTCAGAATCTACCTGCTCCCCATGCCACGTTCGACAACCTTCGGGGCAGGTCAAATATTGACCTGACCCTCGCGACCCCTTGCTGCGGGAAACTCATCCAAGAGTGGACCGTACACAATAGAGTCGCTACGAACGATCATAATGTGATCAGCTTTCGCGTTTCCCAACCGGATCCCCCTCGCCCGTCTATACAAACCGCCCGCTTTAACCCAGCTAGAGCAGGCTGGGAGAAATTCTCCGAATACTTAGAGTCACGCTCCGATAATCTGCTCTCACGCGACGCGAATCTCACACGCGATGCCCGCGCTCTCTCTCTCCCGCCGCATCTAGGAACTCATCCTCGCGGCGGCTGAGCAATCCATCCCGCGAAAATTCAAGTTCCCCAGCTCCACCCCGTGGTGGACGAGGGAACTCACCGCGCTTCGTTATCGCTTACGGCGCCAATGCCGGCGATACAAAAATTCCGTTACCCCCTCGCGCCGTGAAATCGAATTCGAGAAGTACAAAACCCTCCGCCGCGAATATACGAGAGAAATCTTTCGAGTGAAAACACTCAGCTGGAGAGATTTCGTTTCCAGAGTCGGAAATTCCAATCCCTTTAGCCTTGTATACAGGATTCAGGCGGAGAAATTCTCCCCTGAACACGTTCACAACGGATTAACGAACAATGGTTCCCAGACGGTCTCATGGTCAGCGACCATGACGACCCTTTTGTCCGCGCTCATGCCCGATGACGACATCGGAACCGAAACTGCCTGGCACGCCAGTGCACGTGTCGAAACCGTACCGCCGCCCCTTACGGACGACACCCCGCCGTTCTCGACAGAAGAAGTGACCCGTGTCATTCTGTCCCTCGCGAACAAAAAGGCCCCCGGTCACGATTTCATAAAAACTGAGATGCTTAAGCACTCAAGTACCATGTCAAGTGCCATGTCGATTCTTTACCGCGCCGTTTTCATTCCCATAATTACATACGGTGCCCCCAGATTGGCCAACCGCGCGAATGCAGCGCATGTTAAACGGTTGCGTTAGGCGCAGAGGCAGGCGCTTCTGCGCGTGTCTCGCGCCTACCGCACCGTTTCCGGTGACGCGCTCCTTACACTGACCGGTAGCCCTCCTGTAGAGTTAATCGCGAAAGAGCGTGCAGCGCTCTTCGCTTTCAAATCCCAACGACGGGTTGAGTATGGCTCCGTCATGCTTGACCCTCTCGATCGACCCCCCGACGCGAAACAAATATCGAGCCTTAAAATATCCCTCCGTGAATCTACCCTCGACACTTGGTAACGACTCTGGGACGAAAGTTCAAAAGGTCGCGTAACCCACCGTTAGTTTCAGCGAGTCCAAGACCGAACGCGCGCCGCTTGGATTACCCTCGACTATTACGTGTCACAGCTAATGACCGGGCACGGCTGCTTCAACGCGAAGCTCGCACTTCACCGGCTCGTCGTCGACGACAGGTGTCAGTGCGGAGCGACCGACGACGTTTTCCACCTAATTTACGACTGCCCACTCGCGAGCCAGCCTCGGCTAATTCTCGTAAATGCGTTAGAGAAGCTCCGTATAGCCTGGCCTCCCACGCTTCAATCATTAGTCAGTGAACCCGCGTACCCCGCGTTCCGCGAATTCGCCGCCGCGTCTCTTAAGCCCCGTGAAACATTCCGACCGGAACGGAACCGTGACCGTGACCGCGACTGCGCGACCCCCTCCCCTATTATTACCCGCGTCCTTCGCTCCGCTCGCCGGAGCGATCGGCCCGCGGGTAGCACTCCGCCCGACCAGCTATCCGCGAACCCGCCGCCGCGTCCCCCGGTGCCCGTGGACCCACCAGACCGTGCAGCCCCTGCGCCCGTCGCTCCGCTCGCCCGGGCGAGCGAGCCCGCAGGTAGCGCGCCCCCCTCTAACCGCGTGTCCCTGCATGCGTCACTCACTAATTAATACATACATAGCTTCTTTAAGACCTCCACTTTAAGCGCCCGAGTCGTTCTTCGCGGGCATCGCATTCTCTGAATGCGGTGTGAGCGGTTCGGGGAAGGCGCGTGCTTGTGCCGCTCCGCGACGCATGCATGTGCAAAACCGGCACTCTGCCGCCCATACGAGATCGAGGGGGTTTCGGCCCCCAGGAGACTCCGCCTCCTCGTGGCCCCCGCTGGTAACGTCGCGACGGTGCCGTGGACCTCGGTCCGCGACGCCGGCGCGACGGCTAAGTGAGCTTACCTCCCATTCGGGACGATCTTCCCGCCTGATGATCCAGAAATGGTGAAAACGGGGTTTTTCCAATTCTGAGCGCATTCCATCTACGCGCATTTCCCGGAAGCAGTGTGAAATTCGCCCACAACATCTGTCGGCATGGGTTATAGCCCGCATACGACTGAGCACGCCTTAGGGCCACTGTAGCTCAGAGAGACAATCATGTCCCTATCTACTCCCCGCAGGGGGTGTACGTAGGTGGAAAGGTCTGGGTATCAGGCTGATTCCTACGGACACTATGGTGGGTAGCGTCACCACGGGTCAACCGAGTCGCATGGTATTGGCATATCAGAAAGCCTGGCTGTAGGGCCTAGACTGGGAGTGGTAGCGTACGCGCGCGCGCGGGCGCCCACGAACGGTCATACCAGTCAACCGCGAATACTGGTACCACGGGGTCGGGAGCCCCACGGCCTCAGGCCGTGCCTGACATGGGATGGACCATCGTGGTGGCAGTGGTTAACTCCGTATGCTGGAGTAGGGACCCCATTGGGTCCCGGCGTGTGAGTTGCGTACCACCAACTCGGGCGCCAGTCTTCCTTAACTGGCAGAGCGTGGATAGTCGCCCGGTCTCACCATTGGCTGGGCGTTTGGGCCTACACCCATCGCTCGCACTGGTAAGCTAAGACGCGCAGGGCGGTGCCGATTGGTGCCGTTCTGCAAGGTCTGGCGCGCCAGGCTGTGCGTTCCATGCAGCCCCGTGCCCATGGGGGACGTGTGGGTAGGGCCTAATGGGCAGGTGCCGCACGTAAAATCAACCGACATACTTTCTTGTCCCTATCTACTTCCCCCAGGGGCTGTGGGTGTCCTGGTGGCACCTGCAGTACGGGTTTGGCAAACCCGGGGTGCCTGAGCTGGGGGCGGATGAGCGCCATCCGTCTCCTAATACCGTAACCTCCGAGTCTGCTTCCGCAGCCGTCGCAGGGCGTAGCGACGGTATGTTGCAGCCATCGGAGAGCGGGGGCCCTGCCTTAATTGCCCGGGCTGCGAGGACGGCGACCTCTATAAGTAATGCCCCCTAATCCCAAGCTATGGTGCGCGGCGATGGGATGCGTGGCTGGGGGGAAGTCCAGCAGCGAGCGGCCAACCTCAGGTACCTGGCGCCCGGAGTTCCCCGGAGTTAGGGCGTAAGCTCCGGGGTGACTTGATCGTCCCTACTCGTGGGAATAAAAATGGAGTTTAAAAAATGGGGGAAAAGCAAGAAGGATAAAGAAAAGGTAGATGGCACGGAAATGGATGTTACTATGCAGGATGAGGTAGAAGCATCTGGTAGTAATGTTGTTGCTAGTGTGACCAGAAGTGAGTCGCTAAGCAGTATGAGAAGCAATGGCAGTAAGAAGAAACTTAAGAGGGATGCTAGTATGGAAGAAAGGAAAAATGTATGTATGAATGAGGTTCGAAAAATGAAAAGTATTGGTACGGAATTGCGTGGATTTTTGATGAATGAGAATAGTAAAATATCGAAAGCTGCGAGTGAATATATTATGAAGTGTATGAGTGACTATGAGGAATGTTTTATAAGTATGGTGTGTAAAAATGAACGCCTGGAGGGCAGGATTGATGAGCTTGAAAAAAGTAAGCGGGATAATGTTATGAGTTATGCGAATGTAGTTTCAAGGACCCAAGGAGTTGGTACGGATGCTGTATGTGAAAAGAGAATGATTGAGAAAAGGTATGCTGTGATAGTGACACCCGAGGATGAGAATGTACAAATGTCGAGTGATTGTGTTTGTTCAAGACCTTTAAAATTGCGCGCTTGCTTACCGGCTCTGAGTCCGCTCGGTAGCATCTCATTCGTAGTGTGGCGACACTTTGTCTTGTACCTGCCTAATTACCGGCACTTCGCCACACTCAGAATTAGTTTTTGCTCTACTTTACGTCACTGCTCTCTGGAAGGTTCCAATTAATATGTCATATCCGCTCTCGAATATCTTGGAACTTTCCAGAAGGCACAAGTCTATAAATAGACGAACACTTATCGCTCGACCTCCCTTCTTCGCTCGGATCTGTTACGGTAATAAGCCTCAGAGTCGCTTACTCAAAGCTTAAGATTCACTTACTCGCTTATCTTTATCAGAGTCGCTTACTCTAACTCTAATCGCACTTCGATCTATCTGTGAGGAGAAAGTTGGGAGCTGTTCAAATACTGGTTTGATAAGTGTTTATTATAATTGAATACTCAATAATAATTACAGTGATTGAGAATCCAAAGAAAGTCTCTAAAACTATTGAACACCTAAAACTAACTATCCTAATCTAACCTAATCTACAAATACTCTAAAACTATCTAAACCTAACTAAATACTAAATAAAACAGCAGAACTGCTTGGTTCTGCAACAGTGTTAAAGAAAAAATTTTAAGCAGAGTAAGTAGCTCTTTGAATGGACGGGTGAAAGCTGTCAGGAAAACCAGAAGTGGGGTTGTTGCAATCGAGACGGCAAGTGAGCATGAAGTGATGAAACTGAAGGAATGTAGGAAATTTGCGGATCTTGGTCTGAAGGTGGAATCTCCGAGGAAGATCGGACCGAAATTGATTGTGTATGACGTGCCGAATGAGATGGCAAATGAAAGATTTTTGAGTGAATTGTATGCTAAGAATCTAAAAGAATGTATGAGTGAGAAGGAGTACGCTGAGAGAGTGAAAATTATAAGCAGGAATTGTAAGAAAGATGCAACGTGTGGTAATATTATAATTGAAATGAGTATGAGAGGAAGACAAGCTGTTTTGTTGCATGGTCGAGTGTTTGTGGAGTGGAAAGCGTTTAAGGTGAAAGATTTTATGCATGTACCTAGATGTTTTGGATGTTTTGGATTTCGACACATGTTGAAAGAATGTAAATTAAAAGATAAGCTATGTCAGAAATGCTGTGAGGATGACCATTTTGTCAAAGAATGTAAGAAAGAGCAAGTCTGCAGAAATTGCAAAATGAAATTGAAAATGTTTTGTCTGAGGAATGCCCGGAATTTAAGAGGATGTTTGAGCGAATGAAGCTAAGGATGGACAGTGACTGATTTTAAGATAATGCAATTGAATTGTCAGCGATCGTATGCTGTCATGTGTGATTTGAGTGTGACGATGAGGGAGAATGGTGTGAGTGTTGCATTATTGCAAGAGCCATATGTGTCGGATGGGTGTGTAAGAGGTTTACCGAGTGTGATGAGCGTAATTACGGATGTGAATTGTAATTCTAAGGCGGCAGTTATCGTGAATGATGTGAATGTGGAAGTACTAAGTGTTCCAGAGTGTATAAATAAAAATGGTATGTGTGTCTGGTTGAAAAGTTCATGTGGAGCGTTGTATGTGTCATCTATTTATTGCCAGTTCGGTGGTAATCTCGATAGATTTTTAGAGTATATGAATAAACTGCGTGATGCTGTGAATGGGAAACTATTGCTTATCGGTATGGATGCTAATGCCGTCTCCCCTTTATGGTTTAGTAAAGACGAAGGCGGCGGCAGAGAGAAAGAACGGCGTGGAGCTATTCTTGAGGAGTATTTGCTCATGCATGATTGGATTGTCCTGAATGAGCCATCTAGAGAGTTTACTTTTAGTAGTGCGAACGGCGAAAGAGATATTGATGTGACTGTAGTAAATATGGAAAGTAACAGCCGTTCTTTTGAATGGGAGATAACGAGTGAATGGAGTATGAGTGACCATAACGCAATTTTAATCAGAATAAAGAGTGATGTGGAATTCCACGAGACTGAAGTTGATATAAATAGATGGAAGGTGAATGGCGTGGATTGGGAAGAATATATGAGTGATATACAAAAGGCTGCACGTGCGGTGAATGTTGAAGAGATCGAAAGTATGAATGCCAATGAAATGGTAAGAATGATATCAGAGTGGATCTACAATGCAAATGAGAAACGAATGAAAAGGTATGTCAGGAATAATACACGTCGAACGACATGGTGGAATAAAGATTTGGAAGTTTTGAGGAAACAAGCCAGAAAAGCGAGGAAAAAATACCAGAAGAAGAGAAAAGGAAATGCGTCTGTATACTGGAGGGAATATATGTGTAAATATAAAGAATATCGTGATGGCATAAAAGAAGCGAAAGAAGGTGATTGGAGACGTTTTGTTGGAACGAAAGGGAATGAAGATCCATGGAAAGAAGTTTATAAGATATGTTGTGGGAAACGGAAACAAGAGAATATAAGTGCGATAAAAGTTGGAAATGTTATGACAATGACTTGGAAGGATAGTGTGGATGCATTGTTGAATGGTTTTTTCCCAGCTGCTGATATGAATGATGTAGTGATTGGTATAGATGGAGTTGAGAAGTGTGAAAGAGCTTTTGAATGGGAAGAGATTTGAGGCTGCAATTAAAAGAGTGAGAATGCGTAAAGCGCCTGGTATGGATGGTTTGACTGGTGAAATTGTTAAGAAGGTGTGGATGGCTATTCCGGGATGGATAAAGTGCATGTTTGACAAGTGCTTGAGTGCAAATTGTTTTCCGAATGAGTGGAAGGTAGCGAGTGTGGTTGTACTTTTAAAGTCGCCGGAAAGGGTCCGTACGGATCCGGCGTCTTATCGGCCGATCTGTTTGCTCCCTGTACTTGGGAAAGTCTATGAGAGAATGCTTGTAAATAGGCTAGATTGCAGAATGACTGGTCGAATGAATAATGCACAATATAGTTTCAGGAGTGGTAGGTCGATTGAGGACGCGTGGTACAAGGTGAAAGCATGGGTGAATCAGACGATTTGTAAGTATGCGCTGGGTATATTTGTGGATTTTAGAGGTGCATTTGACAACCTGAACTGGGGAAGAGTGATTGAGAACTTGCAAGCTGTTGGATGCGAAGAGACAGGTGTTTGGATAGATTGCTTTAAAAATCGCGGAGTGTGTGTTAGAGGAGTGAATGAGGTTGTCTGGAAGAATGTAAGTAGGGGTTGTCCGCAGGGTTCTATCTGTGGACCCGCAGTATGGAACCTGATGATGGACGAATTGCTGTGGGAATTGGAAATGAATGGCGGTAAGGCTGTTGCATACGCTGATGACTTGATCTTGGTGATTACGTCAAATAATAGAATAGATCTAGAGAGAATGGGAACTGAGTACATGGCATGTGTGAATCGTTGAGGAAACAAGGTTGGTGTGGATGTGTCTGAAAAGAAATCTGTTATAATGCTATGGAAAGGAAGTATGGCTGCTAGCAGGAACCCGAGTGTACGAATGCATGGGAAAAACATGAGATCCGTAAAGAATGTAGGATATCTAGGATTGACATGAGCGTGAAAATGAATTTCAAAGTGCATCTGGAGAGAATGAGAGTAAAAATTGTTAGCATAGTAGGCATGATAAGAAGAGTTTTACGAAAAGACTGGGGATTGAATCGCAAGGCAATAAAAACATTATATAAGGGTTTGTTTGTTCCGTGTGTAATGTATGGTGCGAGTGTGTGGTATGAATGCATGAAGTATCAGTATGCTAGAGAGATGATTAACAGGTGTCAGAGAGTAGTTTTATACGCGTGTTTAAGAGTGTGCAAAACAGTTTCGACAGAGGCGATGCAAGTACTTATGGGAGGACTCCCTTGGGACTTGGAATGTATTAAGAGAGGGGTGAAATATAAATTAAAAAAGAAGATTGCTATGGGCGAATTGGATATTTTGAATGACGAAGATGTTAGAGCGAATGATGAGGTAGAATGCATAAGAATACTTGATCGCAGACTGTATGAACGTTGGCAACAAAGATGTGATGAATGTGCAAAGGGACGAGTGACTTATTCATTTATAAGGAATGTGCGTTTCGTGGATGAGTGTCCAGGTTTTGATTTTAGTCTGAGTGTAGGTTATATGTTAACTGGGCATGGTAGTATGAATGAATATTTATTCAAGAGGAGACTGAATGAAACAGAAGCGTGTGAATGTGGTTCTGTAAAAGAGGATTGCAAGCATGTTTTAACTGAATGTGTATTGTATGAAGACGCACGATCCCTGTATGAATGTGGAGTGAGAGTGTATGATAATGGTACGATTGATGTGAGTGGAGTGATCGAAAGTAAGGAATCGTACGAATGTTGTCCCTTGTCCCTCACGGGGCAAGGCTCTGCGGGCTCGACGGGTGAGCAGCGGTATCCGCTCTGGCACCAGCCTGCTCAGCTGGAAGAGGTATGGATAGGCCTCGCTCCCACCAGTGAGGGCGTCGGCGCTTGCACGCCGCGCCGTACTGGTAGTCTCTGCCACTCGGCGGAGACGCGCTGATTGGGCGTATCCCAATCCCATGCTCCACGGGGAGCCGTTTGGTAAAGTCCTCGGACGCGTACTGAACGCAAAACTCAAACAACATAATTAATGTCCCTATCTACTAAAAAAAAATATTTAAAAAAAAAATGTGACCGACTTCGAAAACTGACAAAGTTCCAGAGAGCTGAAAACTAAAAGAGCTGAAAAGTACAAAATAAGCAACACAAAAAATGCTCTGAAAAGTAAAAAATAACTTCTTGTTGTCGTGGATACAGAAATTTGCATCAAGCCTAAATATCTTGCAACTTTTCGGAGGCGGCGCAAATATAAGTAAAATATTACTGGTAAATACTGGTGTGTCTTACCCGCGCTTATCCGTATTTTCTTTCTTACCCGTACTTTCTCACTCTTGCTTTCGTACTCTTCCTCCCGCCTATCAATCTCTCTCTCTCTTTCGATCTATCTCTATCCCTATATATCTACCAGTCCAACCACAGGACGACTTTAATGATTGACGAAAACAAAATGGTACACAGGAGAGTAACGATAGTTCTATTGGCTGCAGTCTGTTATACGTATATGCGTATTTGCTAGATTAACCTACACCTATGAGATGTCGGAATTATTCGGAATTGTCGAATACCAGACTAGTTAATGTTAACAATATTTGCATATTCGATAGGGTATAATACTTCTCCCCTTCAATTTGTACATATATATGTACATAGAGACCACGAGTATTTCCAGATTTGAGTGTGAGGATTTCGTGACTTTTGTAATATTTTACTTATATTTGCGCCGCCTCCGAAAAGTTGCAAGATATTTAGGCTTGATGTAAATTTCTGTATCCACGACAACAAGAAGTTATTTTTTACTTTTCAGCTCTTTTAGTTTTCAGCTCTCTGGAACTTTGTCAGTTTTCGAAGTCGGTCACATTTTTTTTTTAAATATTTTTTTTTATTTAATGCTTTTTAGTATAGGAAATCAATAAATTGATGGTTCGCGGTCGATTTCATTTTGAACTTTGTCGTTGCACTGGTGTAACAGTTATAGACGAAGAAATGTAGCCGAATTTGTTGAAGAAAGAAAAGCTTATACATTCCGAAATTTATGCAAGAGGGTGTACCGCGAGAACTTCCCTTATGAGTTACTCAAAGTTTCATCCTTATCGCACAAGCGATCCCAAAGCTATCGCCGGACAATCGAAACTTCGGTTTTTAAGCAATAACAATGGTTAATGTTAAACAATTTCGACAAAATTTATATTGGGACCAAGCAGTGAGCATCCTCTATAAGATAGGCAAGGTTCCATCAAGATCGGTCCATCCATCTCGGAAATATCGCCGGACAAACGAAATTTGTAGTAGAAACGTGAAATCAGCGCGAAATTTGGTTTTTAAGCAATAACAATGGTTACTGTTCAACAATTTCGACAAAATTTATATTGGGACCAAGCTGTGAGCATCCTCTATAAGATAGGTATGGTTTCATCCCGATCGGTCCACCCATCTCAGAGTTCTCGCCGGCCAAACATTAAAAAAAAAAAAAAAATTATATAGCGGTCGAATTGAGTACCTCCTCCTTTTCGAAGTCGGTAAATAGAACCATTTCAAATAAAATACGGGGAAACAGATCATACATCTAATCGTTCGAATAAAGATGGGCAAGGATACATTGACCATCATAAACGTTTACTGCCAGTTTTCATTGCCAATAGAAAAGTTTATACAAATCCTAACCAACATTTTAGAGAAGCTGGATAGGACTGATCAAATAATAATAACTATGGATTCTAATGCTAAATCAAAACTATGGTACTCTAAGATAACGGACGAAAGAGGAAAACTTCTTGAAGAATTTATCGCGGAAAATAAATTAGAAATCGCAAACAGACGAAGCGACTGCTTTACATTTTCAACAGAGAACGGATCATCAAATATCGACCTAACTATACATACCGAAGATCTAACGAGGAAAATAAAATATTGGAGCGTTCTCCCGGACTGTACCACAAGCGACCATAACATTATTATATTTGATCTTACAGGAATAACTAGAGGAGTACCAGAAACTAAAGTTGAGAAAAAAGGTTATAACTTAAAGAAGGCAGACTGGGAGAAATTTATGCTGAAAATAAACGAGGAAATAGGCTCAACAGAAATCAACAAATATTGCATGCAAAACCCAGAGAGGGCGGTAAGAACTTTTACGTCAAAGGTGCAAAGTATATGCAAGAAAATCCTACCTAGGAAAATGCGCCGCGAGGCTAGTAACCCTTGGTGGAGTGAAGAGCTCAAACAATTGCGGAAAGAAGCGAGAATAGCAAAGAAAGAGCTAACGAGAGCGCGTGGAATGAAGCTGACGAGTCAACTAGAGGACCTACGCGAAAAATGTAGGAAAGCAAGAAACGCATATGTCTGCAAAATTAATAAAAACAAAAAAGAAACGTGGCAAAACTTCGTAACAACAGAAAGCAACAAGGATCCCTGGAGTATTGTTTATAAAATAGTAACAGACAAGACAAGGAAGGCACTAAAGGTATGTTCAGTCAAAACATCGGACGGGCACAAAACATTGACATGGAGGGAAACAATGAATGTCCTAATGGCGAAAATGGTACCAAAAGAAAATCAAAACTCTGAGGGGGACGTGCATCGGGAAGTGAGGAAGCAAAATAAGAAATACAGAAATAAACGAGGCAATCGAAAAATCAAAATTGAAAAAGGCACCTGGCATAGATGGACTAAAAATAGAAATAGTAAAAAAGGTATGGTTAGCCAACATAACGATTCTACAGAATATATATAACAACTGCCTCCAAAACTGCTACTTCCCAATGGATTGGAAAGTAGCGGAACTAAGAATACTACTCAAAAGTAAAGAGAAAAACCCAGAAGAAATTAATTCCTACAGACCGATTGCCCTCCTCTCAGTGGTAGAAAAAATCTTCGAAAGAATTATAGTAAAAAGGGTCAATAGCCAATATAAACACGCAAACCTAGAAAGTAGAAAACAATTTGGATTCAAAGCTGGATGCTCAACAGAGGACGCCCTATTGGCTTTTAAACGAACTATACAAGGAACTGAAGATAAATATACAATAGCTTTATTCTTGGATATACAGGGAGTATTCGACAACATCTGGTGGCCAGCAATAATAAATAGGTTGGTCAAAGCAAATTGCAGTGGCAGCCTTACTAAAACGATACAAAATTACTTCTCCAGAAGGAAAATGATAACGAAAACGCGAAGTGAAAGTGTTGAAACATTTATGGAAAAAGACTGCCCTCAGGGATCAATCATTGGCCCACATGCATGGAATTGGTGCATGGACATACTGTTAATGGAAATCGAGGAAAAATATGACAAAGAGAAAATCGAAGAGATAGCATATGCTGATGATCTTCTAATAACAATAAAAGGCGACTCGCGTAAAGCATTGGAGGAAAAAGGTAGGAAGGTAATGGAAACCATAAACAAATGGTGCGACCAGCACAAGCTAAAACTGTCCGAAAGCAAATCACAAGCAATGATAATGAAAGGAAATTTAAGCAGAAAGCCGATTATAAAAATATATGGAAAAAATGTAAATTTTTGCGATGAAACAAAATATCTTGGAATTATAGTTGATAACAAAATGTCTTTTATTAGTTACGCGAAATATATAAGAAACAAAATTACAAAATTCATACTGCAAATAAAGAGAGTTGCGAGACAGGAGTGGGGCATCAAAAACAGCATCGTTAAGGTCCTCTATAGGGCTGCCTGTGTTTCCATAGCAACATATGGCGCAAGCGTTTGGTACGAGAGAACAGTACATAGCACAGTAAGACGACATCTAGATGCAGCACAGCGAATAATATTAGTTTTAATGACTAAGGCTTGTAAGACTACGTCAACTGCCGCTTTGCAGGTCATATCGGGATGTCCGCCACTTGATTTGGAAATCGTACAACGAGGACTTATAAATAAAGTGAAGAAAAATATGTACGCAAAATGGGAAAACTATACATTTCAACCACGTGATGAGCTAACAACAATAGAGAACGACAAAGAGCTTATAAAAGAGGAACGAAATAAGATCATGAATAAAGTAATGAAAAGCTGGCAAGAAAGATGGGAAAGTGAGAGCCACGGAAGACAAACTTATGAATTCATAAAACAGGTAGACTATAAAAAGCAAAGGAATTGGTTTAATCCAGGAAGATACGTAACATATTTGATAACGGGCTATGGATCGATAAACTCTACACTGTATAAACGAAACGCCACAGACTCAAAAATCTGCCAAATTTGCGACGAATTTAAAGAAGAAAAAGTTGAACACCTGATTTTTTTTCTGTAAAGGATATGAAGCATATAGAAATGATACAATCACGAACAATTCGGGAAACTTAAACGACTTAATTGAGACAGAACCAAATTACAATTCTTTCTGTGAATTTGCAAATAAAATGTTTGAGGAGAGAAAACAAATTTTACAAGAGCTAGAGTACTCAGGCCCGCCTCTACGCGGCTAGGGACGAGCAACGCCGGGTAAATTCCCGGCGGCAAAGAGGCCTGAAGAGAAATAAACAAAAATAAGCACATGAGAAAATAAAGTAAAAGAATAAACCCATAAAACTAAAAGTATAGTAAAGAAGTAATAAGTATTGTACAACACAGCGATGAGCGAAAGTTCATATGCTGCAACAGAACTGTAGTATAAAATGAAAATGAAAATGAAAATGTCCCTATCCACTTCCCCGCAGGGGGTGTACGTAGGTGGAAAGGTCTGGGTATCAGGCTGATTCCTACGGACACTATGGTGGGTAGCGTCACCACGGGTCAACCGAGTCGCATGGTATTGGCATACCAGAAAGCCTGGCTGTAGGGCCTAAACTGGGAGTGTTAGCGTACGCGCGCGCGCGGACGCCCACGAACGGTCATACCAGTCAACCGCGAATACTGGTACCACGGGGTCGGGAGCCCCACGGCCTCGGCCCGTGCCTGACATGGGATGGACCATCGTGGTGGCAGTGGTTAACTCCGTATGCTGGAGTAGGGACCCCATTGGGTCCCGGCGTGTGAGTTGCGTACCACCAATTCGGGCGCCAGTCTTCCTTAACTGGCAGAGCGTGGACAGTCGCTCGGTTTCACCATTGGCTGGGCGTTTGGGCCTACACCCATCACTCGCTCTGGTATACTAAGACGCGCAGGGCAGTGCCGATTGGTGCCGTTCTGCAAGGTCTAGCGCGCCAGGCTGTGCGTTCCATGCAGCCCCGTGCCCATGGGCGACGTGTGGGTAGGGCCTAATGGGCAGGTACCGCACGTACAATCAACCGACATACTTTCTGTCTCTATCTACTGCCCGAGTCGTTCTTCGCGGGCATCGCCTTCTTTTGAATGCGGTGTGAGCGGCTCGGGGAAGGCGCGTGCTTGTGCCGCTCCGCGACGCATGCACGTGCAAAGCCGGCACTTTGCCGCCTGTACGAGATCGAGGGGGTTTCGGCCCCCTGGTGACTCCGCCTCCTCGTGGCCCCCGCTGGCAACGTCGCGACGGTGCCGTGGACCTCGGTCCGCGACGCCGGCGCGACGGCTAAGTGAGCTCACCTCCCATTCGGGACGATCTTCCCGCCTGATGATCCAGAAATGGTGAAGAAGGGGTTTCTCCAAGTCTGAGCGCATTCCATCTACGCGCATTTCCCGGAAGCAGTGTGAAATTCGCCTAGGGCCTAATGGGCAGGTACCGTACGTAAAATCAACCGACATACTTTCTGTCCCTATCTACTCCCCCCAGGGGCTGTGGGTGTCCTTGTGGCACCTGCAGTACGGGTTTGGCGAACCCGGGGTACCTGAGCTGGGGGAGGATGAGCGCTATCCGTCTCCTAATACCGTAACCTCCGAGTCTGCTTCAGCAACCGTCGCAGGGCGTGGCAACGGTATGTTGCAGGCATCGGAGAGCGGGGGTCCTGCCTTAATTGGCCAGGCTGCGAGGACGGCGACCTCTATAAAAAACGCCCCCTAATTCCAAGCTATGGTGCGCGGCGATGGGATGCATGGCTGGGGGGAAGACCAGCAGAGAGCGACCAACCTCAGGTACCTGGTGACCCCTGTTGTATGTAGCCTTCCCCGGAGTTGGGGCGTAAACTCCGGGGTGACCTCTACGCGACCCGACTCGTGGGAACAAAATGAGTTCAACAAGTGGTGAGAGAGGCGGCGGGAAACATCCCGGACAGCCGGTGTCCGGGCAGTCCAGCTCTTTGGGGGCTGGGCAGCGTGGTGAGGAGTGGATGGATGTGGAGGAGGTTGTGAATGTTGCGAGTACGAGTGCTGTGAGACTGGTAAGGTCTGGATCTTCGGCGAGTCTGCGGAGTGATATGAGTGGGATAAAGAGGAAGGCGGATGATAGAGCTAGTGTGCAAGGTGAGACTGAGTTGTTGGATGACGATGATGAAATTGGTTGTATGAAAAGGACTGGTGCTCAGCTGCGCAAATATTTGTTCGCTGAAGCAAACCGAATCTCCAAGAGTGCGTCTGAATATATATTGGGCTGTGTGAGTAAATATGAAGAGTGTGCGATGAGACTGATTGCTGCGAATGAGAGGTTGCAAGGACGATTGGAGCAGTGTGAGAGTATGCGTGAGGGAGCGAGGAGTTATGCGGGTGCCTGTGAGCAGACACTGCCAAAACGTATGGGTGAGATGCCTGTTGTGAGTGTGAGACCAAAGAGTTTTGCTGTTGTCGTGAAGGCCAAGAATATGGATGACCGTATGACAAGTGAGCAAATCAAAGAGTGAGTAATGAGAGATGTAAGTAAGTCTTTGAAGGGGCGTGTGAAAGCGGTGAGAAAGACGAGAGGTGGTGCATTGGCGATCGAGACGATGAGTGAGAGCGAGTTAAAGAAAATATGTGAGTGCACGAAGTTTGGTGATGTTGGGTTGAAAGTCGAGATGCCGAAAAAGATTGGACCCAAGTTGGTCGTGTTTGATGTTCCGAATGAGTTGACGAATGAGAAGCTGTTGGAAGAGATGTATGAGAGGAATTTGAAAGATAGAGTGACTGTGGATGTGTTTAAGGAAAGAGTGCGTGTCGTTAGTAGACAAGTGAAACGTGATTCGAGAGTAGGGAATGTAATAGTTGAAGTGAATGGCAATATGAAGAAGATTATTTTAGAGGAACAACGGATATTTATTGAGTGGAATTCATTTAGAGTGAGAGAATTTGTTAGCGTGATGAGATGCTTTAAATGCTATGCTTTTGGTCACATGATCCGAGAATGTAAGGTGCAAGAATGTTTGTGTCAGAAGTGTGGTAAGAGTGGTCATAAAGTGAAAGAGTGTAAGAATGTGATGGAATGCAGAAACTGTAAAGAACGAGGAATGAAGTGCGACCACTCTGTGGTGTCGCCAGAATGTCCGAAGTATTTAAAGGCACGGGACAGAGAGAAGCTTCGAATAAGTGATGACTGAATGTGAACTCCAGGTGATGCAATGTAATTGTCAGAGGTCATTTGTGGTGATGTGTGATTTGGCTGAGCGAATGGTTGAGAGTGGAGTGTGTGTGGCCCTTGTTCAAGAGCCATATGTGAGGGATGCGGGTGTGTGGGGTATACCGCTATGTATGGATGTTTATGCGAATGATAGTGAAAATGTTAAGGCTGCGGTGGTGGTGAATGGTTCAGGGTTGGAAGTAATGCCAGTAAGTGAATGTATTAACGAACATGGTGTATGTGTGTGGATCAAGGGTGACTTTGGAGAACTGTATGTGGTCTCCGTGTATTGCCAGTTTGGGGCCGACATTGGCCCCCACCTGCGGTACATGGAGCGGGTGCTTGAGATGGCGAATAGGAAGCGTGTTCTGTGTGGGATTTTGGCGCAAAGTGTGAATGTGCTGAATGAGCCGAGTGAGTCTTATACGTTTAGCGGTATGAGTGGACAGAGTGACATAGACGTGACATGGGTGAATGATATGTGTAGAGAGTGTCGTTTCGAATGGGAGGTGAAGCCTGAATGGGGCATCAGTGACCATAATGTGTTGCTGATAAGAATGTATGTGGGTAAGGAGGATGCAGACTTGAGGGATCGAGTGACAAGATGGGGATGGAAAAATGCTGACTGGGAAGAATACGTGGAGGATTTAAGGAAGAGTGGAAGGACTTGTGCGCTGGATGTGGACGTGGATATGACTGCAGAGGATATGGTTAGGCAGGTGAGGATGGATTAGCAGTGCGAATGAGAAGTGGTTAAGAAGACCAGGGCGAAAGAGACTGCGGAAGCTTGCTTGGTGGACTGATGAACTGGAGCGAATGAGGGACAGTGTGCGGAAGCTGCGACGTAGATATCAGAATGCGAGGAATCAAGAGACTTGGTAGAGTCTCGCGCCAAGTAGTAGTTATATATATATAGTACAGCGCGCGACTACCGAGGATACTTATCCCGAAGTGTAGCGGTTTTTGTCCGCTATAAAACTTTCACTTCGATTTATGGAAAAGTTACAGCTCCAAGGATTTATTTCTGAATTTTGTATTTTTTCGTTGATTTTTCTGAATCGAATGAGCTAAGAATCAAGCGAATCGGTTCAGTCGTTCAAGAGATATAGATTTCTCCTGCTTATTCTTCTCGTGAAAACGGTAAGGCAAATTAAGATTCAGGGGAACATGTTCCTAAAAATGTGACTTTCACTTTTCTCATACGAGATGTCAGCAAACGGAAATATCGTATTTACGTTACCGATCTAGAATCTGTAATCTGTGTCATACCGACACATTGGTTAAGCCGGTTATGCCATGGCTGGTTATGTGACACAGTCCAATTTTATTATTTTATTTTCTTCCAGATTCCATGCTTTTATTTAGTTAATAAAAGAGTATAGTGTCCTTGCCCCTGTCCCTGTAATCTTGTCATCATTAAGAATTATGAAGTGTCAAATGTGTTTGGTGAACGAGTGCTGATTACCAATAGTTAAAATTGTCAAGAGTGTAGCATATTTATCTTTAAAGCAATATTAGCAATTATTTATTTACAGTTGAAGGGAATGCTCGGTATTAGTAATCAGTACTTGCTCAAACTAATTTTAGCACTTTAGGTTTGCGCTCTGTCAGCTAGGTATTTGACAGTCAGGAATAATTTGTAAAGTGTTAAGTCCAATCATTTAAAATTTCAATATATTATAGCTATTGGGAATCTCTCTTTTGCTACTCTGACTCATTATTTGATTTAACGCTATGTAATTATAATATATAAACCAAGCAGAATGCTCATAGGCAATCTAATTTAGTTGTATTATGATCATGACTGTCAAGTTCATCGCTCAAGGAACACTTCAGCTAAAGAATAAAATGAATTAAGCAAGCAATAATTATCAATCATGTGACATTTAGCGACATACTAGCTATTGGTAATCAGTACTTATTTAACAAATTTTATTACATTAGATTATGCGCTCCCTGAGCTACGCATTTGCCTGTCAAGATACACCAATGTTAGAGTGCGTATGAGGGTATAGCTTATCTAATTTGCAATTTAAATGCATCCTAGCTATTGGTAATTTTCCTTTTGTTAATGTGAATTTGTCAAGTGCAAAGTATATTATCTGAGGAATCTATATTCTCACATTCAGCTCAATTTCTTAGATCTCCTCCTATGTGCATGATTAAGTTATAAATACATTGTAACATTAAAGTTACATTATAACATAAACAGGCACATAGGTGATGGTGCATATTTGAACAGAAATGGCACTTGACATTTTAATAAAATTTTACTTTTAAATTTATTAATTAAACCATTGATAAATACTTAGAATTTTTATTGTCTTTATTGTTAAGCATTAACTAACAAAAGGGCATGAAATTCGTCGAAAAACATTAAACTGTAAAAAAATGCGCCAAGTAGCAGTTCTGTGTGTTTATTTTGTTCCCCTAAGGGTTACAATCCTTACAAACTATTCGCCTCCCTCCAATATACATCTTTACGCTCGCCTTATCCTATTCCCTAATCCCACCTCTCTCCACCTCTCCTCGCATCGACGCTCGCCTCCCCCGCTCGCTCTCTCCAGTCTACCTGTCCCTCTCTCTCTCCCCTCGTCCTCCTCTCCACCACATCCCTCCATCCATCCACACTTCGCTCACCATTCCTATCCTCATTTACACCTTGACCTCCGTTTCCGCTGCACTTTCACTCTCCTCCAATCTCATTCTCCCCTTCTCCTCCCCCCTGCTCTCCCGCCCCTCTCCACTCCTCAATTTTCCTCAACCACTTTTCCCCTCTACCATCCTCAGCCAACACCTCCCCCACCATCTCCTGCCATCCCTTCTCCCACCCCCATCCTGTACAAACCTCCCGGACATGCTCCCACGACTCCTCTTCTCCCCTGCACACCCTACACTCCCTACGGCTGTCTTCCAACCAATATCTCCCAGCCCCCATCTCATTGCCCAACCTGAACCTCGCAACCCTTCTCCACCTCTCCTCTGCCCAACCCTTCCTCAGATAGCCCGGTATTCCTTTCCTTTTCACCCAACCGTACCACCTATTCGCCCTTGACTCTCTTATCTTCTCCCATCTTTCTCCCTCCTGTTCTTTCCTCTCCCTCGCCAACAACTCCTCTCCCCTCAGCTCCCCGTCTTCCTCTCTCATCTTTTCCACCTCCTCAATTCCCCAACCTCGCTTCTCATAATATTCCTTCCGCTCACATTCCCATCCTTCCACTGCCTCTCCTCTCCTCGCCCTACCTGTCATCTCCTCATAACACCTCCTCGCCAGCTCTCCGGCTTTTCCCTCCACTATCCTCTTCTCATATCCCCAAGCTCTAATACCTGGCCTCGTCCTCAACTTCTCTTTTTGCAGCTCCTCCCTCACCATATATCCCGGCGTGTAGCACCCCACTCCCAGCACCCACTTCAAATATCTTTCCCACAACCTCTCAACCCCTTCCCATTCCTTCCACCCCATACCCTATAATCGGCCAGACCATCCTCTCGAACATCCAAATCCTTCTCTCCCAATCTTTCCCAAACCTCCTCTTTCCGATGCCCCACACCTGCCCCATTGCCGCAGCTCCCCTCCTTATCCTTTCCCTCATATGCCTCTCCTGTCTCCCATCCCTCGTTATTACATAACCCAAGTATTTATATTCTCCCACTTCCTCTATCCTCCTCCCCTTCCACCTCCAACTCACCTCCTTCTTCCCCCCTCCACCTCTCCTACACCTCATAACCTTTGTCTTCCCTGTATTAACAACCAGCCCCTTTTTCTCCATATATTTCTCCAGCGTTCCCATGGCCCCCCTCATCTCCTCCTCGTCCTCCGCCAGTATCGTCAGGTCGTCCGCGTATGCCAGCGTGTATACCTTTTCTCCCGCTCCCCCCAGTTTCGTACCTCCCCACCTCCCCTTCCTCATCTCCTCCTCTATGTCCGCCAGCATGATGGTAAATAGACAGGGGCTCAGAGGACACCCTTGTCTAACTCCCCTCCCCGTCCAGAATCTCTCCCCTTCCCTCTCCCCAACTCTAACTTTCCCTACCGTCTCCCTCAACACCTCTTCACACCTCCGCACTAGCCCTTGCCTCACCCCCCTCTCCTTCATTGCTCTCACCAACACTTCCCTGTTCACCGAATCAAAGGCGGCCTTCAGATCGACGAAGAGTACAACCAACCTCTTTACCTTCCTAGCTACCTGTCTGTTGATCAGGTAGTTAAGAACGTATACGTTGTCAATTATTCCCCTCCCCTTCCTGAAGCCGGTTTGATTCGGTGGCAGTATCCGCTTCCCTTCCACCTCAGCCTTCAGTCTCTCCGCCAGTACTCCCGCATACACCTTGTACGCCGTCTGCGTCAGTGTTATTCCCCTGTAATCCTCCACCCTGCTCCCATTGCCTTTCTTCAGAATTGGCACCACCACCCCCTCTTTCCATCCCTCCGGCCACCCTTCCCCCCTCCACACCTTGTTGCATACCTCTAGCAACGCATTTTCCACCTCCTCCCCTCCGTACTTCCACACCTCACTCGCAATACCATCACTTCCCATTGCTTTCCCATCTTTCATCCTTTTCACCACCCCTCTCAACTCCTCCCTCGTTATCTCTCCCTCCTCATCCCGCCACCCTCCTTCCCTTCCCGCCCCCCTCACCACCCTCCACCCTACTCCACCCAACAATTCCCTGAAGTAATCGTCCCACTCCTTCATCTCGATGTCTTCACTCACTTGACTTCTCCTCCCTCTCTCCCTATTAATCAACTTCCAGGCATCCCCTTCCGTTCTCACCCCATCTCCCTCCTTCATCCACCTCTCCCGCTCCACCTTCTTCTTCTCCTCGCACATCTTATTCCACAGCCCCCTTCTTCTCCTATACTCCTCCCCACTTCCTCCCGCCCTTTTCCAACTCCTCAGTTCTTCCCTCACCTTCATCTTCTCCCTTCTGCACTCCTCATCCCACCATCCCCTCTGCCCTCCCTTCTTTCTCCGTTTCCCCATCCTCTGTAGCGCCTCTTTCACTCTGCATTCCAGCCCTTCCTAACTTTTTCCTTCCGCTCCGTCCTCTTTCTCCCCTTCTCTGAACATTGTCTCAAAATTCTCCCTTCCCTCTTGCCCCCAGTCACCTCTCCCCCCTCCTCCTTTCGTTTCCCTTCCCTTCCTCGCATCCCCCCTCTTCACCCCTTTAACCACAACTTTTATCGGTTGATGATCCGACTCTACCCTCTCCTCCACCTCCACGGTCTCAATCTTTCCTGCCGTGTACTCGTTCACCAGTACATAGTCAATTACCGTCTGCCCCGTTCCTCCCACATACGTAAACTCTCCTTCTTCATCCCCCTTCACATTCCCATTCGCTATCCACCATCCCCTTTCCCCGATAAATTCCACCAACTTCCTCCCTTCTCCGTTCACTTTCTCATCTTTTGACCTTCTACTCCACTCCCCTCCCTCCAGCTCACCTCCCCCCACTATCTCTCCCCCCAACCTCCCAGTCCTCGCATTAAAGTCTCCCCCTATTATCGTCCTTGTACCCTCCATACCCTCCTCCATCCAGTCCTTTACCTTCCCCATCTTCCTCTCCAGGTCGCCGTTCACATATAGCCCTACTACCCTCCAGCTTTCTTCCCCTACCCACATCCTCCGCACCATCAACCCTTCCTCCTCCACCCACCCCTTTTCCTCCTCCCACCTAATCCCCTTCCTCACCCCCATCATCATTCCTCCCATCGCCCTTCCTTTCCTATTCCTTCTTTTCGCCCACTGCGCATCCCAAACATATCCCTTCGGTAGCTTCCTCCTCACTCCTGCCCAACCCTTCTCGTCCACCCACGTCTCCATCAACACCATCACGTCGCACCCCCCAGACCATCCCAAAAATCCTTATCTTTATTTTGCAGACCCGCCACGTTCCAAAACACGATTTCACACCCACTCACTTCCTCTCTCCCTCCCCCCACCCCCGTGCAGTTTTCCTGGACCTCCATCCACTTCTCTTCCACCTCATCCCATTTTCTCACCTTCCCATTCACCCACATCTTCATGTACCCCACCTGCACCCTATTCCCTTTCATTCTCTCCTCTCCCGCTTCTTCCTCTATCTTCCATCTCGCTTTTCTTTCCTCCCCCGTAAGATCATCCTCCACTCTCTCCCTCCTACCTCTCAACTTCCTGCGTGCCTCCATCACCTTCCTCTTCGCCTCTCTGCTCTCCAGCTTTGCCAGCACTATCCCTCTCCCTTTCCCTTTTCCCCCCTCTGAGCTTACCTTCACTACCTGCTTTATTTTGCCTACCTCCTCCTCCAATCCCATTGCCTTCCACAGCTCTCCAACTGCCCCCTCTACCTCTTTACCCTCCAACTCCATTCCCCTTATTATTACATTCTCCCTCCTCTTTTCTCTCTCCTTTTTATCCACTGCTAACTCCAGTCTCCTCACTCTCAACATCCCCACCTCCCCTATCCCATTTTCCTCCTTCCTCTCTGCCTCCCATTTTTCATCTTCTCCATCACCTCCTCCATTCTTTGACCCTTCTCCTCCCACCTCCTCTTCTCCTCTCGCCACTCTTCTCTCTCCTCCCTCCACTCTTGCCTTTCCCTCCTCCCCATCTCCCTTTCCCTACTGAGTTCCTCCCGTATCCCCATTAGCAGCTCCATCTCCCTCTCCCTCTTTTCGTCCCTCCTCTCTACTTCTTCCTTGAACCTTCTCATTTCCTCCATCAGCTGCCACACCATCCCTTTCCACTCGCCCAGCTCCCCTTCCCCTAGCCCTCCCCTGTCCTTTCCTTCGTCTGCCTCCCCGGTTCCGTCAACCCCTCTCCGCGCCACTTCCTTGTTCCCTCCACCCGTTGGCGACCTTCCCGTCAGCACGCTTTTCTTAAAGACCTGCCCCGCTTCCTTCTCCTTATCCTCCTCGTCGCTCCCTTTTCTTTTCACCCTCCACATTCCTTTCAAACCTCCTCCTACACCTACTAGGCTGCTCATGCTGTGCGTCCTCAGCCTCTCAACATTCGAAGGTCTCTCCCTCTTCTTCCCCTTCTCAGCACCTCCCTCCTTCCGCCTTCCCCTCCTCCCTCCTTCGCCCTTTCTTCTCCTCCCTCCTTCGTCCCTACTTCCTCCACCGTCTCACCATCCATCCTCTTTCCGTTCCTCCTTTCAAATTTCCCGCCTCCTTTATCCACTCTCCCACCTGCCTAGCGCCACCTGTCCTCCCTCTACCAGACTGCTCCACTTCCCCTTTTCCCCGCGCTTATGGTCCGCCGTGCGCTCCACGTGCCTTCCCTCGCCTAACCTCTACCTTTCTCTCAGCTCCTCTCACCCTTTTTCCTTCACCGCCCCCCTTGATCCCTTTCTCCCCAACGTTCCCTACACCTCGCACTCCCTCCCTATGCCCTTCACCCTTCCTCCTGAAGCCCTCGCCATTCACATACACTTTCTCCACTCTCACACACCTTTCTCACACCTTTCACACCCGTCACCGGAAACGGAAGTCCCGCCAAGTAGCAGTTGGATTTCCCCACAAAAATATAACAAATATAATATATCCGTCCAAAAACATTAAAATGTAAGAAAATGCGCCAAGTAGCAGTTGGATTTCCCCACAAAAATATAACAAATATAATATATAATGAAATATAACAAAAAAAAATAGATATCATACAAGAAAGCCAAGCTTTCATTCAAAGATACTTCGATTTAACTCGCATTAGCAATTAACAATAAGTTAACAATAAATTACCGATTAACAATACAAAAAATCTTGGCGTGTGCGCGCTTCATTCGAAGCACTTGCTCCGGTAATATTACTAAAAAACTTTTAAAGAAACATTTACGCGATGAACTGAGAACCTCCTTCTTATCAATATCGGGAAAATGATCTCCTTGTCAGTTATGAGGCACTGGACAATGCTCATGAAATCGGAGAATATTCATATATCGGAGGCAAAAATGGGATAACAAGGCCGCTGTATATAGTATATATGATTGAAAATGAAAGATTTATTACGATTTACTTATTTTGTAGTAAAGTCAGTGTTAGGTTTAACACCAGTACTACCGAACGAGTTGAAATGACTTTTTTTGACGTGGTTCGTTATAACAGCATAACAATCGTTGATAGTTCTAGTGTTAAATCAGTTTTCCATTGCCTTTTTACCTCGGAATGAAGCGCGCACACGCCAAGATTTGTTGTATTGTTAATCGGTAATTTATTGTTAACTTATTGTTAATTGCTAATGCGAGTTAAATCGAAGTATCTTTGAATGAAAGCTTGGCTTTCTTGTATGATATCTATTTTTTTTTGTTATATTTCATTATATATTATATTTGTTATATTTTTGTGGGGAAATCCAACTGCTACTTGGCGCATTTTCTTACATTTTAATGTTTTTGGACGGATTTCATGTCTTTTTGTTAGTTAATGCTTAACAATAAAGACAATAAAATTTTTAATTATTTATCAATATTTCATTTTTGTGGGAAAATCAAACTGCTACTTGGCGCATTTTTTTACAGTTTAATGTTTTTCGACGGATTTCATGCCTTTTTGTTAGTTAATGCTTAACAATAAAGACAATAAAAATTCTAAGTATTTATCAATGGTTTAATTAATAAATTTAAAAGTAAAATTTTATTAAAATGTCAAGTGCCATTTCTGTTCAAATATGCACCATCACCTATGTGCCTGTTTATGTTATAATGTAACTTTAATGTTACAATGTATTTATAACTTAATCATGCACATAGGAGGAGATCTAAGAAATTGAGCTGAATGTGAGAACATAGATTCCTCAGATAATATACTTTGCACTTGACAAATTCACATTAGCAAAAGAAAAATTACCAATAGCTAGGATACATTTAAATTGCAAATTAGATAAGCTATACCCTCATACGCACTCTAACATTGGTGTATCTTGACAGCCAAATGCGTAGCTCAGGGAGCGCATAATCTAATGTAATAAAATTTGTTAAATAAGTACTGATTACCAATAGCTAGTATGTCGCTAAATGACACATGATTGATAATTATTGCTTGCTTAATTCATTTTATTCTTTAGCTGAAGTGTTCCTTGAGCGATGAACTTGACAGTCGTGATCATGATACAACTAAATTAGATTGCCTATGAGCATTCTGCTTGGTTTATATATTATAATTCTAAAGCGTTAAATCAAATAATGATTCAGAGTAGCAAAAGAGAGATTCCCAATAGCTATAATATATTGAAATTTTAAATGATTGGACTAAACACTTTACAAATTATTCCTGACTGTCAAATACCTAGCTGACAAAGCGCAAACCTAAAGTAATGAAATTTACTAAGCAAGTACTGATTATCAATAGCTAGTATATCGCCAATGACACATGATTGATAATTATTGCTTGCTTGATTCATTTTATTCTTTAGCTGAAGTGTTCCTTGAGCGAAGAACTTGACAGTCATGATCATAATATAACTCAATTAGATTGCCTATGAGCATTCTGCTTGGTTTATATATTATAATTCTAAAGCGTTAAATCAAATAATGATTCAGAGTAGCAAAAGAGAGATTCCCAATAGCTATAATATATTGAAATTTTAAATGATTGGGCTTAATACTTTACAAATTATTCCTGACTGTCAAATACCTAGCTGACGGAGCGCAAACCTAAAGTGCTGAAATTAGTCTACGTAAGCAAGTACTGATTACTAATACCGAGTATTCCCTTGAACTGTAAATAAATAATTGCTAATATTCCTTTAAAGATAAATATGCTACACTCTTGACAATTTTAACTATTGGTAATCAGCACTCGTTCACCAAACACATTTGACACTTCATAATTCTTAATAATGACAAGATTACAGGGACAGGGGCAAGGACACTATACTCTTTTATTAAGTAAATAAAAGCATGGAATCTGGAATAAAATAAAATAATAAAATTGGACTGTGTCACATAACCATTATGACACATAACCAGCCATGGCATAACCGGCTTAACCAATGTGTCGGTATGACACAGATTACAGATTCTAGATCGGTAACGTAAATACGATATTTCCGTTTGCTGCCATCTCGTATGAGAAAAGTGAAAGTCACATTTTTAGGAACATGTTCCCCTGAATCTTAATTTGCCTTGCCGTTTTCACGAGAAGAATAAGCAGGAGAAATCTATATCCCTTGAACGACTGAACCGATTCGCTTGATTCTTGGCTCATTCGATTCAGAAAAATCAACGAAAAAATACAAAATTCAGAAATAAATCCTTGGAGCTGTAACTTTTCCATAAATCGAGGTGAAAGTTTTATAGCGGACGAAAACCGCTACACTTCGGGATAAGTATCCTCGGTAGTCGCGCGCTGTACTATATATATAACTACTACTTGGCGCGAGACTCTACCGAGTCTCCTGATAATGAAATATAACAAAAAAAAAATAGATATACAAGAAAGCCAAGCTTTCATTCAAAGATACCTCGATTTAACTCGCATTAGCAATTAACAATAAGTTAACAATAAATTACCGATTAACAATACAAAAAATCATGGCGTGTGCGCGCTTCATTCCGAGGTAAAAAGGCAATGGAAAACTGATTTAACACTAGAACTACCAACGATTGTTATGCTGTTATGACGAACCACGTCAAAAAAAGTCATTTCAACTCGTTCGGTAGTACTGGTGTTAAACCTAACACTGACTTTACTACAAAATAAGTAAATTCTAATAAATCTTTCATTTGAATCATATATACTATATACAGCGGCCTTGTTATCCCATTTTTGCCTCCGATATATGAATATTCTCCGATTTCATGAGCATTGTCCAGTGCCTCATAACTGACAATGTTGCAGAACCAAGCAGTTCTGCTGTTTTATTTAGTATTTAGTTACGTTTAGATAGTTTTAGCGTATTTGTAGGGTAGGTTAGAGTAGGATAATTAGTTTTAGGTGTTGAATAGTTGTAGAGACTAATTTTGGATTCTCAATCACTGTAATTATTATTGAGTCTTTAATTATAATAAACACTTTTCCACCAGTTAAACTGTTTCCAACTTTCTCCTCTCAGATCAATCGAAGTGCGATTAGAGTTAGAGTAAGCGACTCTGTTAAAGATAAGCGATTAAGTGACTCTTAAGCTGTGAGTAAGCGACTCTGAAGCTTATTACCGTTACAGATCCAAGCGAAGAAGAGAGGTCGAGCGATGGGCGCTCGTCTATTTATTGACTTCTGGCTTCTGGAAAGTTCCAAGATATTCGAGAGCGGATATGACATATTAATTGGAACCTTCCAGAGAGCAGTGACGTAAAGTAGAGCAAAAACTAATTCTGAGTGTGGCGAAGTGCCGGTAATTAGGCAGGTACAAAACAAAGTGTCGCCACACTACGAATGAGATGCTACTGAGCGGACTCAGAGCCGGTAAGCAAGCGCGCAATTTTAGAGATCTTGAACAGACAAGGAGATCATTTTTCCCGATATTGATAAGAAGGAGGTTTTCAGTTCATCGCGTATATGTTTCTTTAAAAGTTTTTTAGTAATATTACCGGAGCAAGTGCCTCGAATGAAGCGCGCACACGCCAAGATTTTTTGTATTGTTAATCGGTAATTTATTGTTAACTTATTGTTAATTGCTAATGCGAGTTAAATCGAGGTATCTTTGAAAGAAAGCTTGGCTTTCTTGTATGATATCTATTTTTTTTTGTTATATTTCATTATATATTATATTTGTTATATTTTTGTGGGGAAATCCAACTGCTACTTGGCGCATTTTCTTACATTTTAATGTTTTTGGACGGATTGGAACAGTATGGAAGTGGAACTGCGGAAGAATGAATATCGAGCGCTGAGCAATGAGTACAAGAAGATGTTGTGCAGTGTGAAAGAGGCTAATTGGAGGGAATTTGTGCGTGAGAAAGGCAATGTGGATCCATGGGGGGATGTGTACAGAATGTGTCGGGGCAAGAAGAAGCGTGAGAGAATGGGTGCATTGAAAGTGAATGATGTGGTATTGAATACATGGAGAGAAAATGTGGATGTATTAATCGGTAGATTCTTCCTGGCGAGTGGCATGCATGAGAGAGTGGTTGCTGACGCGAGGCGTGTTGAGGAAAATGTTCGTGTTTTGAATGGAGTGAAGTGGAAGATGCTGTGAAAGGTATGAAGTAACGGAAGGCGCCGGGGATGGATGGGGTACGTGTGGAGATAGTGAGAATGATATGGAACGCGATTCCAGAATGGATGGTTCGTATGTATAATTTGTGTTTGAGTGAGTCGTGCTTTCCAGTTGATTGGAAGAAGGCGCAGCTTGTTATCCTGCTCAAGTCTGTGGATCGATTGCGGTCGGACCCTGGGTCATATCGGCCCATTTGCTTGCTTCCAGTGCTGGGGAAGGTTTTGGAGCGGCTAATGGTGCGTAGAGTGGAGGCGAAAGTGAGTGAGAGTATGTGTGGAACGCTGTATGGATTTATGAAAGGGCGGTCTGTTGAGGATGCGTGGATGGTGGTTAGGGATTGGGTGCATGGTTGTGATAGTAAGTATGTAATGGGTGTATTTGTAGACTTTAAGGGAGCGTTCGATAATTTAGAGTGGGTCCGTGTGATTGAGAAGTTGCGTAGTGTGGAGTGTGAGGAACTTGGGCTATGGATGAGCTATTTTAATGAGAGGAAAGTATGTACGGTGGGTGAGAACGAAAGTGTGTGGAAGAGTGTTGAGCGCGGGTGTCCATGGGGTTGTATCTGTGGCCCGTCTGTGTGGAAATTGATGATGGGTGGGCTATTATGGAGTCTCAGTGAGAATGGATGTGAGCATGTAGCGTATGCAGATGATCTGCTGCTGATGGTGAGAGGTCGTAATCGGTTGGAGTTGGAGAGAGAAGGGGCGAGGCTGATGAAAATAGTGAGTGACTGGGCAGCGGATGTAGGAGTGGGAGTTTCCGAAAGTAAGACTGTCGTCATGATGCTGAAGGGTACGTTTGCCGGGACAAGACGGCCGTGGGTGCGTATGAACGGTCGGGTGATTGCGTATGCAAAGAGTGTTAAATACTTGGGTATGAAAGTGGGTGAACGGATGCAATTTAAAGAACACTTGAAAGGTCTGAGGGCTAAACTCTTGAAAGTTGTTGGGCAGATGCGGCATGTGCTTAGAAGAGACTGGGGTTTGCGTAGACGTGCGATGCGGATGGTGTATAAGGAGTTGTTTGTGGCAACGGTGATGTATGGTGCGGCTATATGGAGTGAATTAATGGTGTATCAGTATGCGAGAGATTTAATGAATGCTTGCCAACGTGTTGCAATGTATGCTTGTGTGAATGTGTGTGGGACAGTGTCGACGGACGCGATGCAAGTGTTGTTGGGGGATTTGCCGTGGGATTTGGAGTGTGTAAGAAGACGCGTTATGTATAAGATTAAGAAAGATTTAAGATTGGATCTGAATGATGTGGTGCGTGATGAGGATGTGGTGGGTAAGTCTGTGAGTGAGTGTAAGATGCTTGTAAGAAATAGATTGTACGGTAGATGGCAGATTAGGTGGGAAAGGAGTGCGAAAGGTAGAGTGACGTATGAATGGATTAAGGATGTTAGATTCGCCGAGCAATGTCCTGGGTTCATGCCCAGTCTGTACGTGTGCTATTTAGTGACAGGGCATGGAAGTCTGAATGCATTTCTGTATGAGAGAAAATTATGTGAGAGCGCGAGTTGTGATTGTGGTGCGGAGCGTGAGGACTGGATGCATGTATTGATAGAATGTGAGTTTTATGAGGATGTCCGGGACCTGGCTGGATGGGGTGTGACTGTCGATGTGAATGGCAGAGTGAATGTGAGTCGTGTGCTGGAGTGTAAGGAACGGTATGAGTGAGTTAGTGAGTATGCGAAATGTGTATTTGAGCGTCGGATGAGGAGAGTAAATGGGAGAGAGTGAGTGTATGTAGTGCCAGGTGCAGGAGGACGCAGTGGGGTCGCCACAGGTGGAAAGACTGCGGTCGATTCTTGTGGTGGCCTTTGGAGAGCGGCGTCTCCACGTACCCGAGCCGGTCGACCAGTGCCGCTGCCGGCAAGGGCAGCAACTGGAAGTATCCCGCAGCAATGTCGGATACGAGTACCTCACCGGAGATATGTCTATCCGGTACCGCGGGGGTCGGGCGCCCACGCGACAATCTGTCGCGTCCCCACCATGGGTAGGTCCTACGCGGGGGCAGTGGTTGCCAGCCTATATCGCAGGCTAGAGCTTGCAGGTCCTTGTCCCTCACGGGGCAGGGCTCTGCGGGCTCGACGGGTGAGCAGCGGTATCTGCTCGGGCACCAGCCTGCTTAGCTGAAAGAGGTGTAGGTAGGCCTTGCTCCCACCAGTGAGGGCGTCGGTGCTTGCACACCGGCGTCATACTGGTAGTCCCTGCTTACGCGGGGACGCGCTGATTGGGCGTATCCCAATCCCTCGCCCAAGGGGGCGTAACATGTAACATGTCCCTATCTACTGGCGGGAGTAACTATGACTCTCTTAACGGTGCGGGTCGAAGAGGCCGATGCAGGGAGTGCATCCACTTAGGCTCTTGAGTCTAAGTTGGTAGTGTCATGCTCTGCTAGGCGGACTCGGCCGGTCGCTTGAGGTGTCGGGCGTAAGCCTAGTATCCGAGATATCGCACCAGGCCGCCTCGGTGGTGTTAAGAGACATGAGTTACGGGATTGTGATGCGCCATATAGTCTTTTTGGCTCGGACCATTAGCCTCTCACTTTCCAAGACATTCTCCACTTCCACGTGGTTCCTGCCGGAAAACCCGATCTAACGGATAGCCTTTTATGGCTACTGTTGGTCGGGGATAACGGAGTTATGTCGACCCACGGGCTGCGAAATTGATTTGTGTTAACCGCAGAACGGGTCTTGCACACCCGGGGTTCCCGAGCTGGGGGTGGATGAGCGCCACCCGTCTCCGAATACCGTAGCTTCCGAAACTACTTCAGCAACCGACGCAGGGCGTAGCGCTGGTACGTTGTAGACTGAAGAGAGCGGGGGTCTTGCCTTAACTGGCTGGACTACGAGGTCGGCGACCTCTAAAAATCGTCCCCTAATCCTAAGCTATGATGCCTGGCGATGGGATGCATAGTTGAGGGAAGCACAGCTCCTAGCGATCGCCTCAGGATACCTGGCAACCTCCTGAGTACTTAGCCTTCCTCGGAGTTAGGGTGTAAACTCCGGGGTGACCTATACACGTCCCGTTTCGTGGGAACAACAATGAGTGATTTTACTAACCCCCCCCCCCCAAAAAAAACACCTAAAAGAATACGCAGAAAACCCCAAAAAAAGAAGAGGAGATGGAGGCGCAGCCGTATCAAACGGTTAAGCGCAAGTCAAGGAGCAGAACCGAGGACTCGTCCGACTCGGACTCAGACTTCCCGATCATCAGGAAGCCGAAAGTCATTAGGAAGCCCCTAAAGAAGGGCGAAAAAGCAAAGTCTGATTCAGGCACAGAATCGGATATTATCCGTAACATAAAGGATAAAGTCCCAGCAACTATTACAATCGAGCCAGGCAAACCCCACACATTTAAAGCCTTCTGCAATTCTCTCGGCACTGTGCTGACCAAGGACAGCAAACAGGCGATCATCCTGGCATTTGAGAGTCTCCAGAAGCAACTTCTGGCCTCTCAGGCGGAAAATGCTCAGCTGATGGCACAGCTGAGCATTAAAGAAATCCTGCAAAACCAGCTGAAGGCACTGGATGCAACAATCGCGGGAGCTGTAGGACAGATGTCTGCCCTCAAGGGCAAAATCAATCCTCAGGCCTCCTACGCCAATAAGGTGAAGCAGACACCCAAAATTATTACCCCGCAGAATAACAAGCCACGAAACATTGTTTTCGTACATCCTGCAGAGGACTCCAAAGTCACCTGCAGTAATGACACAAAGAAGTTGGTGACTACTAATGTAGCTCCAACGAAAGAGAAATTACGGATAAAATCCGTAAAAAGCATCAGCAATAATGGTCTGCTCGTAGAGACAGAAACCAAAGCAGATATAATGTCACTTCTCAATAACGAGAAGCTCAAAAAAGCTGGCCTAAAAGTAGGCCTCCCCACGAAGAGGCGTCCCCGCCTCCTCGTCCATGACATCCCGTCTGAGATGTCCGAAAAAGAAGTAATAAACGCAATCAGGCAACAGAATATAGAGGGCATAGCAAAGGCTGACTTTGCTGAGCAAGTCAAGCTCTGCTACAAAACCGGTCCCAAGGGTAAGGACCAAGTAAACTGGGTTATGGAGGTCTCCACAGAAATTAGGCTGCGCCTAATTAAAAATAAGCGAATATTTATCGGGTGCAGCTCGTGCTATATTCGCGACCACCTGCAGGTCTCCAGGTGCTCCAAATGTCAAATGTTTGGACACATTTCCAAACACTGTAAGTCCCAGTACGAAGTGTGTGGGCACTGTGCCCTCAATGGGCACAATAATAAAAACTGCCCTGACGCACAGAAGCCACCTACTTGTAGCAACTGCAAGAAGGCTGGTAAAAACCACAATCACGACTCGAGGTCTAAAAACTGTCCGGCATTTACGCTGGTGTTAAATGCTACCCAACAGAGAATCGATTATGGCGAGACATAACTCCCAAAATGCTAGCTCCAACCATCTCAAGATCGGCCAACTGAACGCCCAAGGCGCTCAGGTGGTCATGGACGAGATAAGACAAGTGGCCGTTGATAACGAGCTCGATATTCTGGCACTCCAAGAACCGTACAGCTCTCACGGCAAAGTTAGAGGGCTGGGCCTTTCCACGAAGGTTGTGTCCGATGGCAAACATTTCTCCAATGTAAAGAGCTGTAGCTCGATCAAAACGGCAATCGTCGTCTTCAACACCAAGCTCTCGACTTTAAAACTAGAGCAGTTCTGCAACACACACTGTGTGTGTATAGAACTTTCGACACAAACCTATAAACTGTACATGATAAACACATACTTCCAATATTGCGATAAGATCGATCCCTATCTCGATCACCTAGACAAAGTGCTGCGCTGCCTGCAGGGGCAGAATACCATTATTTGCGCCGACTCGAATGCCAAATCACACCTGTGGCAAAGCGATGTGACTGACGATAGAGGCGAGGCGCTGGAGCAATTCATTGCCCAACACAACCTCTTCGTCTTAAACCGCATATATAATAAATCTGCATATTACTCCTTCGACAATGGTCGGGGGAAATCTAATATAGATATCACCCTAACAGGCGCCAGCTGCTTCAATAACATCAATAACTGGCATATACACACAGACCAAACTTTTAGTGATCATAACCTGATCACTTTTAATATCTCACACAGTCCCAACCTCTCAGACCAGTGTTGTGTTGGCAGATTTAACTTAAAGAGAGCGAATTGGCAGAAATTTGCTATGGCACTCCTTAGTGGGTTGGATAGACTCTCGAGAGCCCTGATCTCACGGCTACCGGATGCTCAGACGTCCTGCGAGGTTATGCAACATGCAATTACCCAAGCTTCCAAAGCTTCTATACCACTCAAGTCTCAGTTCCGCAGATCAGTTCACTGGTGGAACAAAGAACTCAGCTGGTTGAGGGCGGCGGTACGTAGTGCACGCCGCTCGCTCCAGTCTGAAAGAAATGAGGTAAAAAGAAAGACACTCGCTGATAAGTATCGTAAGATACGAAATCGGTACATTACGGAGATACGCATGGCGAAACAGGAAAGCTGGAGAAAGTTCGTAAACAACGAGGGCAACAGACACCCCTGGCGGGTCGTCTACAAAATACAAGCAAAGAAGCTTCAGACTCAAAGAGTCTTAGAAAGCATTAAAGTTGGCGGAGGACAAACGTCCTCCTGGAAAGAGACAGCGGCAAAACTCCTGGACTGTTTTATACCTTTAGACTCCACGGAGAACGAGACCGACTGGCAGCGAGAAACCAGAGCTCAGGGCGGACTTTGCCGCACTGGGGAAATGTCACCACCATTTTCCGAAGAGGAGGTGGAGAGGGTGATAAAATCCCTGAAAAATAACAAGGCTCCGGGGCATGATATGATCGAAGGAGAAATAATTAAGCACAGCTGGGGCAGTATAGGCAAAGGCCTGGTACATCTAATGAACCAGTGCCTCGCCGAAGGTATCTTCCCTACCCAGTGGAAGAAAGGCGTTATACGTGTGCTGCTGAAATCAGAGGATAAAGATCCTACGAATCCGAGGTCGTATCGTCCTATTTGTCTCCTTCCGGTACTTGGAAAAGTACTGGAGAAGCTAATAGCCGTCCGGCTCTCGGAGCTCTTCCACAATCACCCAAACTCCTCCGAACGGCAGTTTGGTTTCAAGGCGCAAAAATCGACTGAAGATGCACTTGTGCAACTTCGCAAGCAAGTCGAACAGAGCAATCAAAAATATGTCATAGCCCTCTTCTTTGACATAAAGGGGGCTTTCTACAATGTCTGGTGGCCCAGTATACTACTGTTCCTCAGACAGCGAGAATGCCCAGCCAACTTCTACGAACTTATCCGTAGCTCCCTGTCAGGCAGAAGCGTCGTTATCTCAACGCCTGCCGATGTACTTGAACGCGAGATAAACAGAGGCTGTCCACAGCGCTCGATACTAGGTCCCAATCTTTGGAACCTTGTCTTCGATGACCTACTGATGGCAATCTGTGAAGCAAGATTCGAACCGATAGCCTATGCGGACGATCTTGCGGTTCCTATTGCTGGCAATGGTAGAACCGAGATAGAGAGCAAAGCAAACCAGCTGACCCGGCTTACCACGGCTTGGTGTCACAAGCATAAACTGCAACTCTGTGAAAGCAAGTCCGAAATGCTCCTGCTAAAGGGCTTTCTGGACATTAAGCGACCACCGACAATTCACCTGTCAGAGAGAAATCTCAGAATGACAGCTTCCGTCAACTATCTAGGTCTACGCATAGGCACTAGGTTGAACCTCTCGCCGCATGTCCAGTACATCTGCGAGAGGGCCAAAAAGAGTTACCATAATATAGCCCAGCTGACCAAGGCTCACTGGGGGTTGAGCAATCAAGCCCTGGCGACAACATACAAAGGCGTATTCCTGGCAATCGTCACGTATGGAGCTGCAGCCTGGGCAGATAAAATTAACAAGTGACACGCCAAGCCACTGCTTCATGCCCAGAGGCAGGCTCTGCTACGCCTTACAAAGGCCTACAGAACTGTTTCTACTGATGCCGTCGCGGTCATAGCAGGGCAGGTCCCTCTAGACCTCTTATTATTAGAACGGAGGACAAAGTCGCTCCTAAGAAACAACGCAGAATGTAAGTACGGCAACGTACATTATAAGTCTAGCAACTTAGGCTTAAGCAAAAACGAAATAAAATCCCTGAGGGATAAGATTACGAAGGAGACGATACTCATGTGGCAAGACCGGTAGTCGTCATCAGAAAAAGGCCGTCACACTTTTGGCGTTTTCAGCGACATTAAAGAAAGACTCCGAGCTACTTGGGTCAATCCCAATTACTTCGTCACCCAGATCTTATCTGGCCATGACGATCTTAGAAATAAGCTCTTTCAATTCAAGCTCGCAGGCAATCCTAACTGCAGCTGCGGATCACCTGACTCAGTCAGGTACGTTTTATTCCACTGCGATATATTAAGAGACTTCAGAGAAGTCTGTGACGGGGCAGCGTAGCCCGTCCCAAAACTCCCGCTCTCACGCGAAGCCGCCTCGCACTCGCCGCTTAACCGCAACACCGTTGCTCCAAGGGGGACCGCCAAACCTAGCGAATAATTACTAATGCGCCTTATCTTGTTTCGAGCCCGATATAGCTACGATACCAGCGATTCGATCGAGGAGCGGGAGTTGAGCTCGAGGAGAATGGACCCGACGAGTCCTACCTGCGAGCCATACAGAGGGTGCAGATACGCCGACTGACGTGCCGATCAGGCCGCTCTGACCCTGGACAGACGACGGACGACGCAACGGCGACAGACCGACGGACGTACCAGGGGCTCCTAGCTCTCGCTGGCTGAAGGCAGCGGCGGAGAGCGCAGCGTAGCGAAATGATCGATCCCAGCGCGCGGGATCGATACGCGAGCCCTCGATACCGATCGAGACCGATCGGCGCGGCGGCACCGAGAGATCGATAGCGTAAGGCGGCAACGTAACGCGAAATGAATTTTGCGTAGGACCGGAAGCTCCTCACCTTGTGAGCGACCGTCGTAGGAACCGAGTGCGAGTGCGAATAGCGAGCGAGCAAAGACGATCTGTGGACTAGAGGAGTATCGAGGAATAGCAGAGCGAGTAATACCGGTAAGCCCAGCGAATTGCTGCCTGCCTATTGCATGTAGAGATCTCGGTGCCGGCCGTTCACGCTCCTACAAGAGGCTACCCTGGCGCGAGTGACCACTGGTCACTAGGAGGCTACCACTTGGCGCGACTCTTCAAGTCGCCGCAAAGTCCCCGGTTCGTGAAGAACACCGCAAGTCCTTAGACTGGAAGGCGTATGAAAGCCAGGAGCGGCCCGACCGCCACCATCTAGCATTGTAACTTGCATGTTAACGGTTTTGGGGTTTTCCGGCTTCGAGGCTCGTAGATCGGCCGCCTATCGGGTACGATTGCAGTGCGACTACAGGTTATCGAAAGTTCTGTTCGATTCTTTGGCGTGTCCGAGCCTTCCAGCAGGCGAGCGTCCGGCAAGCGCGACCGGCCGGGATATTAGATTGTGTAGCGGCTACGGGAAAGCCAAGGGTCCGAACGCCGACGTTCGGACGCGAGCGCTAGGACGTAGGATTTTCCGGCCAGGTTCCCGGCCTGTAATAAACACCGTTGCCACCCATCCGCGTGGGATTATTCAGCCTCCTTTCCCAACCCGAATACCTTCGCCACTCTACCGTCCACGAGTTAGCCCGGCCGACACCGGCGAGTACCGCCGAGTCCAGCCCGGGGTCAAGCGGAAGGCACCAACAAGGACGAGGGAGGACATCGGAGAAATTTGGCCCTTATCGGGGCCTGGCGCCCATCATTTTCCCCTTTCCCCCTTCCAGGAACCCGGGACGGACTTAGGCGAAGTTGAAGCGCGTCCAACCGGACCGACGCGGACAGGGGTCCGGAGAAACACGCTTACAAGTCCTAAAATGTAGAGCTCAAGCTAACGATGTTCCTTGGCCCTGTGGGCTCCAGGAACTTGTTACTGAGCAAATGTATATACACTTCGCAGAATACTGCAAGAGAGTGCTAGCCCACAGGGAGGGCGAGGTTCTAAGGAGACTGAATACAATTCAGTAATTTAGCAACTACCAAACCTATAAGTTGTAACCACTCGCGGGCATGCATCTGCATGTAAACAGGTTCGGCTTACTCTGTCCGAACATCTGATGTTGAGCTATCTGTGTCGACCAAGGAAACACAACCCGCAAGAGACTGAGCCTAGCGCTGGCAACCCCGTCTCCACGTGGCCCCCGCTATCAACGTCCCATCTTCGAATCTCAGATGGGGCGGCTAAATAGGTTGCTTTCCTTATAGAACAGTCTACTTGCCTGGATGCCTGGCAACAGGCAGGGAGGGTTTTTCCGAGCCCGGGGAAGCCTAACACCTACGCTTCCTCCCTTGATAGCCAAAGTAGCTACCCACCATCTCTGTTATAGGCGGTTAGCCTCGGTACAGAAAAGCCGGCCTTGGGTCCAGCGTGCTTGATATATAATCAATGTCCCTATCTACTGACTCTCCGCGAGGTGGCGCATCGTGACAGTCGTGCTTCACGTCGCTCCGTGTTTCACCAAGTGTTCCTTGTGGTTATCTCATGGCTTTTGCCAAACAACTGTGCTCATCTTGTAGCGCTCGTGACGCCGATCATTTCGCGATATAAAGTTCAGTGGGGGAAGTTACGGTTCACCCTGAATCTGTGTCCGAAGTTCGTCGCCGCCTAACCTCAGTGACGCCACGTGGCTATCTTTGACGCCATCTTTGACGCCATATTGAACTCCTCGCCAGCCCGACCGACCGCCGCACCCTCCACCGTCGTATCATGCCGCACAGCGGTATGGAGTACGACAGCGACGCCGCCATCCCCGTTCCCGCGCGCCGTTAGAAACGCGAAATCGCTTCGGACCACGAGAGCAATGCGATCCCCGCCGAGCAACAACCCACCGTCAAGAAGAAAAAGAAGAAAGCGCAGAAGCCGCAGCCCGCCGACGAGGAAGAATCGACCACCGCCCCCTCACCGAACTATACAAAGCAAGTAGGTTTCGCGACCGCACTCATGCGTATCGTCACTTATTGCCGCGACCCCGCCAATAGTATCGCCCGCGTTAACGCCGATGTCTTAGTTCGCGAACTTACACTCCTAAGCGAGGCCCATGAGCGCGTCGAAGCCGACAATCGCGCTCTACGTGAAAAAATCGCGAAGATTGAAAAGTCCAGTCTCAGCGCCGCGACCGTGAACATCGCCGACAGCCGCGCCAAAATTTCTTCCTCCGGCATCTCCGCGAAACCGCTATCGTACGCGGAAATGCTTAAAGTCTCGCGCCGCGATATCCCCCCCACGACAATCCGCCCCCTCGGAACGTAGTAACGGTCTTCCCCAAAGATCCGACCAGCGTCCAAAGCAGTGAGGATACGCGCCGCATTCTCACTTCGAGCTTTGCCCCGGCAAAAGAAAATATCAAGATTCGGAACCTCCGTCTGATAGCGAACAACGGCGTCCTCATAGAGACGCACGCAACAGCCGATGTTGCATCGGTTATGCAGCACCCGGCTCTCGCGAAAGCCGGGCTCAAAGCCTCCGTCCCCGTCCGTAAGCACCGCGCATGCTGCTGACGAACGTGCCCACTACCACCTCCGCGAAGGAGCTTTTAGCCGCTATCCGTGCCCAAAACCTCGCCGCCACGCCGGAAAAAGAATTCACGGAAGGATTCTCTCTCGTCGCCCAAACCGGCGAAAAAGACCGCGATACGACAAAGTGGGTTGTCGAAATAACCCCCAAGGTCCGCGACGCCGCTGAAGAATCCGGCCGATTATTCATCGGCTGAAACTCGTGCCCGTTCCACGACTACCTTCGCGTCACCCGCTGTTATAATTGCCTGCACTTCGGGCATGTGTCCAAATACTGCTCGGCGAAAGTCGAGACGTATGGACACTACGCTGCTGATGGTCACGCAAATAAAAACTGCCCGCGCGCGAAAAAAGACCCCGTTTGCGTGAACTGCAAGCGCGCCGGTAAGCCATCGAACCATTCTTCTCGCGCCTCCGACTGCCCCGCGTACAAACACGCCTTGCAGGTATACATTTTCCGCGTCGATTATGGTAAATAGAAATGGCGGGTAACGATCCCTTCGAACGCGGCATCCCTTCACCACCCCCCCCCCCCCCCGCCCTACGGATTGCTCAGCTGAACGCTCAGGGCTCGATGTCGGTAACATCCGAACTACGTAAAGTTTCGGATGATATGAAGCTCGATGTCACTCTAATTCAAGAACCGTACATTTTTAGTGGCTCGGTGCGCGGCCTCGGCCTGCGCATTCGAGTCGTCTCGGACACCAAAATCTTCGCGCGTATACAAAACCCGACAAAGCCAAAGGCAGTCATCGCCATTGTCGATCCACTGCTGACCGCGATTAAATTAGAACACCTCTCAAACACACACTTTGTGTGCGTTGAGGTCACCTCCGCGCACGCTGAATACGTCCCCGTATCAGCGTATTTTCAATTCCCTGATGACATTGAGCCTTATCTCGCGCATCTCGATTTGATTCTGCGGTCCCTCCGCGGTCGGAAGATCATTATCTGTGCCGGCACAAACGCGAAATCCTCCCTATGGCACAGCAAGTTGACTGATGAAAGAGGCCTGGCGCTTGAGAACCTTCTCGCGCAGCACGACCTCCAGATTCAGAATATACCTGCGACCCACGCCACATTCAACAACCTTCGGGGCAGGTCAAACATCCACCTCACCCTCTCCACTCCGTGCTGCGGGTAGCTCATTCATGAGTGGACCGTACATAATAAAACAACAACGAGCGATCAGAGTGTGATTAGCTTTAGAGTCGCCCAACCGGATCCCCCTCGTGCGTTTATTCAAACCGCCCGCTTTAACCCAGCTAGAACAGACTGGGAGAGATTCACCGAACACTTAGAGTCACGCTGCGATGATCGGCTTTCACGCGACGCAAACTTCACCCGCGACGCGCTGTCTCTTTCCCACCGCATCGAGGAGCTCATCCTCGCGGCGGCTGAGCAATCCATCCCGCGAAAGTCCAAGTTCCCCCGTGGTGGACGAGGGAACTTACCGCCCTTCGTAATCGCTTACGGCGCCAGTGCCGGCGATACAAAAATTCTGTCACCCCTTCGCGCCGCGAAATGGAATTCGAGCTGTATAAGACCCTGCGCCGCGATTACACGAAAGCGATCGTGCGAGCAAAAACGCGTAGCTGGCGAGAATTCGTCTCCAGAGTCGGAAATGCCAACCCCTTCGGCCCTGTGTATCGGATTCAGGCGGTGAAATTCTCCCCTGAACTCGTGCACACGGGCTTATCGAACAATGGTTCCCAGACGGTCTCGTGGTCAGAGACCATGACGACCCTTTTACATACCCTGTTCCCCGATGACGACATCGGAGTCGGGACTGCCTGGCACGCCAGTGCACGTGTAGAATCCCTGTCGCCGCACCTAACGGACGACACTCCGCCGTTCTCGACAGAAGAAGTGATGAAAGTCATTCTGTCACTCGCGAATAAAAAAGCCCCGCGGCATGATTTCATAGAGACCGAGATGCTAAAGCACTCGAGTCCCCTAAAGCCGTATCTGCCGGAACTGTATAACCTCTGCCTCTCAGACGGTTTATTCCGGAAACAATGGAAGCACGGCGTCGTCCGCGTGCTTCTGAAATCCCCAGATAAGAGCCCTTCGGACCCTAAGTCCTACAGGCCTATCTGCCTCCTCCCCGTTCTCAACAAGGTGCTGGAAAAACTCGTCGCGTCGCGTATTCGCCCCGTTATAGAAGAACACCCCCTCGCGCCTCCCCATCAGTTCGGGTTCAAACGGCATAAGTCCGTGGACCACGCCCTTACAAGGGTGCATGAGGTCACCGAGCGGTCGCGTTCCCACTATGTCATAGGTTTATTCTTTGACATATCGGGCGCGTTCGACAACGTTTGGTGGCCAAGCATCCTCCTTAATCTCCGTAAACGTAGCTGTCCCCGAAATATCTACAATCTCGTCGCTGACTATCTCAAAGATAGAAGCCTCGAGATTACCTCCCCCACCGGACAAGTCGAAAAGACGGTCTCACAAGGCTGTCCCCAAGGCTCCGTTCTCGGTCCGTTATTTTGGAATCTCATCTTCGATGAGATTCTCCTGTCAATTCACAGTCCGTCAAGCTACACGGTAGCATACGCCGACGATCTCGCGGTCCGTATCTCGGCTGACTCGCGAGCCGCGCTGCAGGATATCGGTGACCAAGTCATCGGGAAATTGCAAGCGTGGTGCGAGCAGCAAAAACTCTCCGTATCTCCGAAGAAATCCTTTATGATTCTTCTCAAAGGATTTTTAGACATTAAATGCCCACCCCTACTTAGAATCGGCGACCACAGCATCCGGATGCTGCCGTCCGCCAGATACCTGGGAATCATTTTAGGAACACGCTTTAATATCGCGCCGCATATCGAATACGCCACTGGCAAAGCCGAGAGCGTATACGGTAAGCTAGCCCGCCTCGCTGGCAACAGCTGGGGCCTCAAACATCGCGCCATGTCGATTCTTTACCGCGCCGTTTTCATTCCCATAATTACATACGGTGCCCCCGGATGGGCCAACTGCGCGAATGCAGCGCATGTCAAACGGTTGCGTCAGGCGCAAAGGCAGGCGCATCTGCGCGTGTCTCGCGCCTACCGCACCGTTTCCGGTGACGCGCTCCTTACACTAACCGGTACCTCCCCCGTAGAACTAATCGCGAGAGAGCGTGCAGCGCTCTTCGCTTTCAAGACCCAACGACGGGTTGAGTATGGCTCCGTCATGCTTGACCCGCTCGATCGTCCCCCCGACGCGAAACAATTATCGAGCCTCAAAGTATCCCTCCACGAATCTACCCTCGACATTTGGCAACGACTCTGGGACGAAAGTTGAAAAGGTCGCGTAACCCACCGCTACTTTCCGCGAGTCCAAGACCGACCGCGCGCCGCTTGGATTACCCTCGATTATTACGTGTCACAGCTAATGACCGGGCACGGCTGCTACAACGCGAAGCTTGCACTACACCGGCTCGTCGTCGAAGACAGGTGTCAATGCGGAGCGACCGACGACGTTCCCCACGTGATTTACGACTGCCCCTAGCGAGCCAGCCCCGGCTAAATCTCGTAAACGCGTTAGAGAAGCTCCGAATAGCCTGGCCTCCCTCGCTTCCGTCATTAGTTAGTGAACCCGCGTACCCCGCGTTCCGCGAATTCGCCGCCGCGTCTCTTAAGCCCCGCGAAACAATCCGACCCGAACGGAATCGTGACCGCGACCGCGACTGCGCAACTCCCTCCCCCATTGTTACCCGCGTCCTTCGCTCCGCTCGCCGGAGCGAACGGCCCGTGGGTAACATTCCGCCCGACCAGAATTCCGCGAACCCGCCACCGCGTCCCCCAGCGACCGCGAACCCGCCCGACCGTGCAGCCCCCTCGATCGCTACTACCTGCGCCCGGCGCTCCGCTCGCCCGGGCGAGCGACCCCGCAGGTAGCCCCTCCCCCCCTACTCACTAATTTCATACTTAGCTTCTATAAGATCCCCACCTCTAGCGCCCGAATCGTTCTTCGCGGGCATCGCCTTCTTTTGAATGCGGTGTGTGCGGCTCGGGGAAGGCGCGTGCTTGTGCCGCTCCGCGACGCATGCACGTGCAAAGCCGGCACTCTGCCGCCCGTACGAGATCGAGGGGGTTTCGGCCCGTTGGTGACTCCGCCTCCTCGTGGCCCCCGCTGGTAGCGTCGCGACGGTGCCGTGGACCTCGGTCCGCGACGCCGGCGCGACGGCTAAGTGAGCTCACCTCCCAGTCGGGACGATCTTCCCGCCTGATGATCCAGAAATGGTGAAGACGGGGATTTCCAAGTCTGAGCGCATTCCATCTACGCGCATTTCCTGGAAGCAGTGTGAAATTCGCCCACAACATCTGTCGGTATGGGTTATAGCCCGCATACGACTGAGCACGCCTTAGAGCCACTGTAGCTCAAAGAGACAATCATGTCCCTATCTACTGGCGGGAGTAACTATGACTCTCTTAAGGACGAAAGACAAGAGCAAACAACCTGTTGGTGGGGTTGAGAATATGTCTAAGAACATATTATATCCTTTTGGCGAAGCGGCGGCGCCCGGAAGAGACTCGCTGGTACATTCTCGGAAGCATCTCGCCGGCTGGGGGGTATCTCCCGGGCAGGTGTGGAAGGGAATGCTATTTAGAGTTCTCCAAAGGTCACGCCGCCACACAACATCAAAGCCTATAATCGCAGAACACCAGAAACAACACCGATTCACGGTTACATGGGGTCAAATATACACCAGCCAGATTCGTGGAGGCACTCGCAATATAGTGCCACGACGCCCGTATGACAGCAGCCGTACGGAGCGGATCGTTTCGAAGTAACGGGTGCTCCTACTACGATCCTGTCCGGACTCAAAGGACTCCTGAGGGTTGTGCAGGAGAGTCCCGTCCGTGGGGGTCACCCCCCCAACGCACGTCACTAATCATACAGGGGAGAGACCGCCGACAGAAGGGGGGGGGGTTCCAAACCTATTACGCCCAACGTCACATGGCCACCTATCGATCTCTCACACGCCCACGCACTCAACAGTGTCACTAGACACGCATGGGCCCACCACAGGTTGCCGAAGCTCCACATGCGCCGCGGGGCGAGTCAAGTACTCTGTACTGCACCGTACGGTCGTTTTAAGTAACCTCCACTTGCTTGATTTGCCAGCAACATCCTGTGTGTACAGGGGCTTTTCGGGGCCAAGCAGACTGTGGGCCGACCGGTGTTCGCGAGGATCGAGCTTGATTTCCCTTACCCCACGCGATCTGCCGCCTGACACTCGAGACATCGCGATTCCTTTACCCCTGCCGTATGTGACTCGATCATGACGTTTAAGTTTGACCTACGCGAGTGCCATTCTCTCCGGTACGATGCCATCTCTGCGAGCACCGTATCGGGCGACAGATCGTCAACCGTGTATATACAAGAGAAAAGACAACCCTTTCTTCCCTTCCCCCAAGAGCTCGATCTCGCAATCGGGTGCTAGAACACCGGTCGTAATGCGCGCGCGAACCCAAGGCCTCCCTAACTCATCCCCTAAGCCTGCCTACCACGTGTAATAATAGCCGGCGGACGGAGCTGCGAATAGAGGATTCGCCAAGTTGGCACTCCATGCTCTCGCCGCTGTCACCGATCGGGAGCTATTCTCCCTCGCGACTAATTCCCCCTCCCGACGTTTCTCACAACACTAGCTTGACCTGCCTATGCCTGTACATATATACCGGAGAAGAATTTACTACGGAGTTCGATACGAGCGAGTCTCCCACGCACCCCACGCACGTACGCACGCACCTCAGCTAGAAACGCGACCCCCCTGCTACAGTTAAAGCAACGCGGCGACTCGCGAAGGACTCCAATTCCCTCTCCTTCGGTCGGACAGAGCAATCGGAGCCGGACAGATTTATACGACCAAAACACTACAGCAAGGAACACCCCCGTGGCTCTACTTTAACAGGTCCAGCGTTCCAACTGGATGAGCGCGACCGTTCGGTGCGGGATTCGCCCAAACGACTCCCTAGTTCTGAAAAGAACTGCGTACCCCGGCACCTGCCTGGTGGACAACGCTGTCCAGTTTCCTAATGGGAGAAACCGGGTATACGAGAGCCGTCCAAGCTTCCGCGGTGCACCAGAATCGGCCGCTGTTGCAAAAACGGAAAAGAAGAGGGCGGGCATCGCGTCAAGAAAGCCCGCCGGGCCTGTCATACGCACGCTCGATCGCTCGCGCCCGCGATAACCCGAGACTGGTTCCCCCCACCCATTGTCCCGTTTCACCGCCGCGGATGATCCGCGAGTCGCGAGTCAATTGCGCGGGGAGGTTGGCCAGTGTGGACGAGTGTGTGTAGAAGAGAACGCATAAAAGGAGGCACCCACATCGAGCGCCACGGCGCCTCCACGCCCGGCACGCGCACGGAGCAGAAAAACTTCGGGGTAACGGCCTTCGAACTCCCAGACGGGTCCGTGCCGTCCCCGGTGCGCAGGCACGCATCCTCGCGAAGTGGAGGTCACCACCCACGCCCGGGCGCCGGGGTCCAGGCCTCGCGTTCTCCGGCCGCCCCTACTCGATTCACGTCCAGAACACGCGAAGCGCGATCGGAGGAGGGCACACCTCCAACGCGCACGACCAGACGCGGTGGGGAGAGATCGCCTTCCGAGGGGGGGTATCCGAGCCGATTGTTCGCAACAATATCAATCGACCACCCATCGATCTGTCTCACACCCACGCGCTCGACGGAGGCCCCCCACTACGACTACGCATGGACCCGGGTTGGTCGAGAGCACCAATTTCGCAGTGTACGCAAGGCCGGAAAAGGGAGGCAGTCATCCACCAGAATCAAACCCATGCTCGCCTAGTAGACGAAATCGGGAGGTCGTCCTGTGTCCAAAAGTTCCCCGCTCTCTGTCCGTTGCGTGTCCGTGTCAGCCTCTAGCCCCGAGCACGCCTGGAATCCTGCGATCGCGAGGGCCCTAATACGAGAAACGCCCGCGTCACGAGAGTCCTCCGAGTCTGAGGAGCGCGCGAAATGTCACCCCGTTGTTGCGACTGAAGCGCGGAGACGCGAAAAGCCAGCGGGATAGCCCTACACGTCACCTAGCATCTACGCCCGAATTGCAGGGTTTTTACGTTCCCCCCCCCCCCCCGTCCTCCCACTCCCCCCGCTCTATACCGTCGGGAGACGAACGGCTCGCAGACGGGGCGGGCCGCGGAAGGGCCGGAGAGGGCACCCACGAGTCAAAAACGCGAGCAAATGACTGCGGGGACTTCGTCAGCCCTCGGCGCCGCTCCCCCCCCCCCCCTTCCGGAGGTGAGATCGTTCCAGGGTTGAGGAAGTACGCGCAAGGCATCAGCCCCCCCCTTTCCGGAAATCGTTGCATCGTTCCGGGGTTGAGAGTCGACGCGTTGAGCCCCCGCGTTCTCGCCGTTCAAAAACTCGGAACGAGAACCGATGTGAGTCGACGGAAGCCCTCCCGAGTCAGGGTCTCCCCTTTCCCTCGGCGCTTAACCTGTCCCTCGCGTAGCGCACGAGGGCATTTTCTGCGGTGCGGCGCTCGATTAACACCGCATCGGGTAGGCGCCCGCGGAGCTCCCTCCCACATTACCGCCGACTCGTGTGTGAGGTTCCGTCGTCACGCGCGCGAAACTCACATAGCTACCTACTGCAAGCTACCGCCGCGATGTTTTCGGGTGACCTCCTCACTTGCAAGAGGCCGGCCCGGCCCGCTGGTCTAACTAAGGTTGCCCGAGGAATCCAGGAAAAGTGACAGAAACGCGAGACACCCCTTCACGAGTCCTGTATCAACGACGTCCCGCGAGTCTTTCCCCGATTGTCCAGCAAAAGTCTTCGAGAGCGGGGAAATCTATTCCCAACACGACATATACTACATCAACCGTGCGTGGCGTAATGTCTTGTCGTCAGTCTGACCTCGGCGGAGTCGTTCCCCTGCCGCCCGGAGCGATTAGCAACGCAGGGCGGCATTAGGAGGAGGAAACGAGGAGCGAGAGATAGCCCGAATTATATTTGCATTTACATCGTTACTGGGCAATACTACTGGCGAGCTCGATTCTCGTTGTTTGGTACAATCATTCATTCGGGAGTTCACTCATACTCGCGGCACACGGAAACCCTACCCCTCGCGTGTACGTCTAACGCAGTCTCTCCCATGCCTGCATGCCTACACTCCGTGTTACAATGGTGCTGATAAAGTGTGCGTGTGTGTGATTAGCCAACGAGAATCAGGCTCAGCCAAGCAGTTACAAAAGAACTAGGCAGCTCCGCTTCGGTCCAGTCCATGCAGTGTCATGTCTAGTCGGGAAGGTTCTTGTTTAGGTGTGTGTGCGAAAGGTGTGTGTTCGATGTGTGTCAGTATGCGTTCGGTAGAGAGAGAGAGAGAGGAGAAGAGTGTGCGTGTGTGTGTCGCTCGCACGCTCGCGGATGTGTGTCCCGACTCAGACACGGCCTGTTTCACTGAACCGGGGTGTAATGCCTGGTGGCGTGCCCAGCTAACCCCGGAGTATACGCAGTCCACTCAGCGTATGCACGAGAGCACCCGCACGGGGCGGATTCTTACTGGCTTCGGAGTAGCAGCCTCAGGAATCCCTGAACTTGACCGTGCTGTCCCCGGCGCGTTGCGCCGGGCGCCGGGGTCCAGGCCTGTGTTCCCTTCAGCCGCTCCTACTATCGCCAAACCCGCCAAGCACTCGCGGGAGACCCCACACACCCGAGCAGACCGTCGTCCCGCCCTAAAAGCGACCACTGTGCTTCCCGGTTCAGTGTCACCTGTGCCAGATCCCTAAATTCCCTAAATCGCTCGCTCGCTAGTGCGTGCCCCGGCTTGGGGGTTACATGGGGTATTGAAGCGAACACACAGCCTCTCATATCCAAGCCTATTCTCCACCTCTTCGAAGGATCTCTGACCCGGGTGCCTGCTAGAAACTCAGCTCTCGTCAGGGATTTTTGCTAAGACGAAGCTGAGGCTAATGGAGATAGACGAACTGCAATGGCTGACTGATGCGTGCAGTCAGATGAGGATTAGCGGCCTCACAGCACCATAGTACAGCACTCCACGCACAACTACAGACATACAAACTATACACTCAACATACTGCTACTCTGACCGCAGCATCACGGCTCTGCTGTCTGAGGGCGTTACTGCGACGACCGCTAGAGGGTTACAGTTGATAAACTGGGTTCCGATGCTCCCAGGTCGCTGCTTAGTACCGGAGCCCGGACCGATTTAGCCAATAGGGACTGGCTGCTCCACCAAGCAGCGAATAATCTTGCAGGGCATTTGAGTGCCGGTTGGCGACCGGATGGGATCCCTCCAGTGCCTTGCGGGGGGCTCTTCCGAGGCCACTGGTGGGCCGCTCGTAGTAGCCATTCCTTCAGTTCGGCGACCGAGAAAGCCAGTGACTCAGAGTCAGCATGTAACAAACCGCGCAAACACTCACGCACGCCTGTAATTACTCACAGACAAAACTTTACACTCAAACCCAAACCAAACTCTATGAAATGACGACTATAAAGACGCCAATTTCAAAAGCATCCCACAAACAAATCCCTAAAATTTGTGCCGAAACGTGTGTTGAAGAAGAGGTAGAGGAAATGGAGACAACCGTCCTCCATGAAAAGGGCCGAGTGCGGAAGCGATCCAGTCACTCCAGTGACTCGGATTCGGACTTCCGTATTCAAAAGAAGCCCGGAAAGCTGAGCCGGCAGCTAAAAAATAGCCCAAAGAAGACTATCCCAGACTCCAGTTCGAGCGATAGTGAGAAGGAAGCCCCTAAGACTGCACCTAAAAGGGCAGTCGGTAACACCGCAGATTCTGCAACAGAATTCCTGCAAACTCTTGGGGACAGGCTCGTCCAAAAAGATAAAGAGCAACTAATCTTCGTTATCGCTGGCCTCGGTAACGGGATTAGAAAACTTCAGGACGCAAACAAGGAGCTGCAAGCCAAGCTGCAGAATCAAGACTCCTTTGAGAAACAATTAAAGTCTCTTGACGAGACTATTGCTGGTGCTGTGGGCCAGATGTCTGCCCTCAAAACAAAAATTCGCCCTGCAACCTACACCCAGAAGGTTGCTCAAAGCAGCCCACGGACTGCGGTGGCTCAAAAGCCAAAGGCGAAGGCAAAACCCCAGACACAACCGAAACCCAGGAACATCATAATGATCCGCCCTACAGACGCCGCCTCTGTCAAAACAAGCGACGAAACAAAGAAGGTCGTTACGACCAGCATTGCCCCCACCAAGGAAAAGCTAAAAATTAGGCAGATCCGTGGTATTAGCCAAAACGGTCTCCTAATAGAGACAGACACCAAGGAAGACCTAATGGCTATTCTGAATAATGAGAAATGGAAATCAGCTGGACTGAAGGCTGACCTTCCAGCCAAAAGGCGACCACGAATAGTCATACACGACATTCCGTGGGATATGACAGAAAAAGAAACCATGAGTGCCATCAGACACCAAAACGCAGAAGACATACCAAAGCCAGTTTTTGCTGAGCAATTTAAACTGTGCTTCAAAGCAGGACCGAAAAACAAAGACAGCTGCAGCTGGATAGTCGAGACAAGCCCAGAATTAAGGCAGCGCCCTAAAAAGAGCAGAAGAGTCTTCATCGGATGGATCTCCTGTTATATCAGCGTTCACATACAGGTCACGAGGTGCTTTAAGTGCCAGAAGTTCGGCCACGTAGCCAAACACTGTAACGCAGAAACAGACATCTGCAGACATTGCGCCCAACCCGGTCACACGATCAAATCGTGCCCTAACACTAAGGCTCCACCTTCCTGCAGTAACTGCAAGAAGGCTGGCAGGAGCCACAAGCATGACTCAAGGTCACAAAACTGCCCGACATTCGCGCAGGCACTAAGTGCTCTTAAATCACGGATTGATTATGACAGGCCATAAAAATCCACATTTACACAGCTTTAAAAGCTTAAGAGTAGGCCAGCTGAAGGCTCAAGGAGCACAGCTGGTAATGAACAAAATAAGGCAAACAGCCTTCACCAAAGGCATAGATGTGCTCGCAATTCAGGAGCCTTACAGCTATCAAGGCAAAGTCAGAGGCCTTGGGCTTCTCACGAAAGTCGTGACCGATGGCAAGCGCTTCTCCTCTGTCAAGTCCCGCAATGATATCAAGACGGCTATCGCCGTCTTCAATACAAACCTCAGCGTCCTTAAGCTAGAGCAACACTGCAACAAGCACTTCGTCTGTGCAGAGATTTCGAATGGGTCCCACAAGGCGTATCTCATTAACGCCTATTTCCAGTTCTGTGACAGGATCGAACCTTACCTTGATCACCTCGACAAGGTGCTGCGCTGCCTGAAAGGGCAAAATATCATTATATGTACAGACTCGAATGCTAAGTCCTTTCTCTGGCATAGTGATGAGACTGACGAAAGAGGCGAAGCAATGGAGCAATTTATTGCCCAGCACAACCTCTTCGTCTTGAATCGTCCATCACCGAACTATACCTTTGATAATGGACGAGGAAAATCTAATATAGATATTACCCTGACAAGCGCCAGCCACCTTAACGAAATAGACAACTGGAAAATACATGACTTTAACACATCTAGCGACCATAATCTCATCACCTTCGTGGTGAATAGCATACAACACGACACAGAACTCTCGTGCATAAGCAGGTATAACACCAAGAGGTATAACCCACGATCTTACAGACCCATATGCCTCCTTCCAATACTTGGCAAAGTACTCGAGAAGCTGATAGCAGGCAGACTAACGAACCTCTTACACGCACATCCAAACTCCTCGAATCGGCAGTTTGGTTTCAAGCCGCAAAGATCGACCGAAGACGCTATCATGTAACTTCGCAGACAAGTCAAGGAAAGCCAAGAGAAGTACGTTTTTGCCTTCTTCTTCGACATCAAGGGCGCCTTCGATAACATTTGGTGGCCCAGCATCCTGGTATACCTAAGGCAGCGGGACTGCCCTGCCAATCTATACAAACTTATCCAGAGCTATCTAATGGACAGGAGCATAACCTTCAGCACGTCCACAAATACCATTGAGCGCACTGTCAATAAAGGCTGTCCACAAGGCTCGATACTTGGATCAAACTTCTGGAACCTAGTATTCGACAACTTACTGCATACCATATGCAACGCGGGGTTCGAACTGATTGCCTATGCGGACGACCTCGTGGTAACTATTGGTGAAAAAAGCAGAGCCGATATAGAGAGAAAAGCGAACCTTCTGACACAGCTTACCATAGCATGGTGTCGGAAGCATAAGCTTGAAGTATGCGAGCAAAAGTCGGAAATGCTCTTACTAAAGGGTATTCTCGACATACAACGCCCGCCATCCATTAAACTATCTCAGAGAAATCTAAAGATGGCAACTACAGCCACCTACCTGGGTCTACGTATTGGTACTAGGTTCAACCTTACGCCGCACGTGCAGCACATATGCAACAAGGCCAAAAAGAGCTACCTTTGCATAGCTCAGCTTGCAAAGGCCAAATGGGGCCTGAATCATCAGTCGCTCAGAACCATTTACAATGGTGTATTCGTCCCAGTTATTTCCTACGGAGCAGCGGCTTGGGCCGACAAGCTCAACAAATGGCACATAATACGACTGCGCCAAGCACAGAGGCAAGTTCTAATACGGCTTGTAAAGGCGTACAGAACTATCTCCACTGATGCTATCGCAGTCATCGCAGGACAGGTCCCAATAAACCTGCTACTATTAGAAAGGAGGGCCAAGTACCTCCTCAAAAGCAACACCGCATTTAAACTTGGCAACCTTCACTTTACGCCTAGTACCCACGGGCTAGGCAAAAATGAGGCTGGCTCACTCAGAAAAAGCATAAGACAAGAAACCATACGTTCCTGGCAAGACCAGTGGACTACTTCTTCGAAAGGGCGTTTAACGTACCAATTCTTAGAAAAAAAAAAAAAATTAAAAAATGTGACCGACCTCGAAAAACTGACAGAGTTCCAAAAAGCTGAAAACTAAAAACTGACAGTGTCCCAAAAAGCTGAAAAACTAAAAAAACTGAAAAAACTGATAACAAACCTTAATAACCAAGCAAGACAAAAAAATGCGCTGAAAAGTAAAAAATAATTTGCTGTTGTCATGCTTCCATAAATTTGCAGTCATAATGTGCAACTTTGGCAACCTTCCCTCATTACATTGCAACCCAATGCAACACCCAACCCTTTGCAAGCCCAAATATATTGCAACTTTTCGGAGTCGGCGCAAATATAAGTAAAATATTACTGGTAATCATCTGTGTACTGTAATCAACTGTAATCAATGATTTGACAAGTATGGTGTCTGTATGGTTCCCATTGTTGCCAATATATATTTGACATGATTTGACAAGTATGGTGTCTGTATGGTTCCCATTGTTGCCAATATATATTTGACATGATTTGACAAGTATGGTGTCTGTATGGTGGCTATTGTTGCCAATATATATTTGACATGATTTGACAAGTATGGTGTCTGTATGGTGGCTATTGTTGCCAATATATATTTGACATGATTCGACAAGTATGGTGTCTGTATGGTTCCCCATTGTTGCCAATATATATTTGACATGATTTGACAAGTCTGGTGTCTGTATGGTGGTTATTGTTGCCAATATATATATTGACATGCAATAACACTGGTTAATGTTAAACAAATTCAATAAAATTTCTGTTGGGACCAAGCTGTGAGCATCCTCTATAAGATAGGCAAGGTTCCATCAAGGTCCATCCATCTCGGAAATATCGCCGGACAAACGAAATTTGTAGTAGAAACGCGAAATCAGCGAAAAATTCGGTTTTTATGCAATAACAATGGTTAGCGTTAAACAATTTCGAAAAAATTTATAATGGGACCAAACTGTGAGCATCCTCTATAAGATAGGCAAGGTTCCATCAAGATCGGTTCATCCATCTCGGAAATATCGCCGGACAAACGAAATTTGTAGTAGAAACGTGAAATCAGCGCGAAATTCGGTTTTTAAGTAATAACAATGGTTAATGTTAAACAATTTCGATAAAATTTATATTGGGACCAAGCAGTGAGCATCCTCTATAAGATAGGTATGGTTTCATCAAGATCGGTCCATCCATCTCGGAAATATCGCCGGACAAACGAAATTTGTAGTAGAAACGCGAAATCAGCGAAAAATTCGGTTTTTATGCAATAACAATGGTTACTGTTCAACAATTTCGACAAAATTTATAATGGGACCAAACTGTGAGCATCCTCTATCAGATAGGTATGGTTTCATCCCGATCGGTCCACCCATCTCAGAGTTCTCGCCGGACAAACATTAAAAAAAAAAAAAAAAAAAAAATATAGCGGTCGAATTGAGTACCTCCTGCTTTTCAAAGTCGGTAAATAGATGACAGACTCCAAGCCTCTTGGATAATATCCGGGTATTACCAAACCCAACTTCTGTCCGGACACGGGGACATTAAGAGTATGCTGCACTCCCTAAAGCTAGCTGAGAGCCCTAATTGTAGATGTGGCAAACCTGACACAGTCAGGCACAATATTTTTGAATGTAAGATAACCAAAGGCTTCCGAGAAGTCTTAGCACAAAGTGCCCGAGACCATAAAGTTCATTGGCTCTGTGGGCTCAATGAACTAACTACCGAAAAACTTTACGCAGACTTCGCTCTATTCTACAAGAACGTGCTAGCCTACAGGGAAGGTGAAGCACGTCCCCTCCAACACCCTTAGCACTCTAAGTGCAACCAACTCTGCACCTGAAACGCGGGCATGGCTGGGCATGTAAACAGGTGCAGCTCCCCTGCATCCGAACATCCGTTGCAGTAGTATTGTGGAAAGTAAAGCACACTCGCAAGAGACTGAGCTTAGCGCTGGCAACTCCGCCTCCACGTGGCCCCCGCTGTCAACGTCCCATCTTCGAATCTCAGATGGGGCGGCTAAGTGGGTTGCTTCCCATAGGGAACAGTCTGCCTCCCTGGTAGTCTGGCAACAGGTAAGAAGGGTTTTTCCGAACCCGGGGGAGTCTAACATCTACGCTCCCTCCCTGACAGTCAAAGTAGCTACTACCACCTCTGTAATAGGCAGCCTTGGTACAGAAGCCGGCCTTGGGCCCCGTGCGCTGATACACAATCAATGTCCCTATCTACTCGTCGTTTTTATACACTGTGACAATTTCAAACTTTATATTTCCGAGTAGTCCAGATGGCTAGTTTCGGAAACTCACAAACGCCGAATCAATTCCGCGGTAGACCGCGACGCAACGATTACGAGCGTATGAGAGACTACAATGTCTCAAGAAACAAACGTCCTGACGGGTCCATGGCTAAATGGACAACGGACGTGGAGATTGCTGATGAATATGAGAGATCCCAGCAATCAACGTAATAATGGACGTGTCCAAATCTGGAGGGAGAGTAAGGCAAATAAGCCTCCCAAAACGGTTCAAGCTCCACCACCTATCGAGCTTAAGAGGGCGTCAGTCCAAACACCGGAGACGAAGGATCCGCTTTATACACCTTCAGCCGTATGCGGAGGGATCCCGGTGTTCTTGAATATAGCTACCAACATAGACATGTCAACCTTCCCCCTTTTAGTAGACCGTACATGGGAAGATTTGTCGTATGCTGATTTGTCGATGCTTATTCCAGCATTATTGTACAACGTTGGCTGTTGGTACTTTAATCGATTACAAGCAAAACGTGACGAAGGACTCCGCTGTTAGCGACGAGAAGGATGTCCGGGCATACCTGGACTACCGTGTTCCGCAACAGATCGCAGAGTATTTATCCTTGATTACCGGAACTACACAATCGAATGGTTCCGAAGTTCGTCTCAACATTCCCGATATTGCCATCCCAAAATCGGAAGACACGCCTGGCAGCTTTGGCAAGCCAGATGCCGCAAATCATAATGCTTACGAGGCTTACCTAGCCCCTATGATAACGCGAAGGAGGATAGAGGCAACGAAGGCAGAGACAAGAAACTGGTCTCCCTTACCCTTGGACCAGATGCTGGAAGGCCTAACACCTACACCGAACATGTTAGGTTATGGTCCTATTGATAGGCTACATTTCGAAGTTAAGAATATGCTGTCCGATGTCGATTTCCCGGACCCGACAAATTCAGCTCCGATTGAACGTAGACTTCAATTTTCAAAGTCTATTATGACAAAAGTAGCGCACAAACTCCATGACATGAAGGAGAAATACAAGATTGTTGAACTTCTGTCAGTTATCAAGAAAGTTGTCCCAGGACACGTTGGGTTTCTTGAGGTGTCGCAAGACTTTCCCAATACCGAGCGTCTTTCCCAACAAAACGCAACGATCTTTTCATCCGACGCGCTTCCAATTGGATTGGGCGCAATGACTTACGTCCACGGACTCAGACGGCGTAGAACTCCCGAAGCTGCAGGACTCAGTTTCGTTGATAGAAACGGGGAAGCACCAGCTGGATGGCTCGCCACCATCAATCATAATTTTGAGTGTATTCAGCCCTTCGGTTTGAACCGATTTAGGGATAATCCTAGATTAAGGCAAAAAATCCGCCAGGTGCTGTGGGTGTCCTTGTGGCACCTGCAGTACGGGTTTGGCGAACCCGGGGTGCCTGAGCTGGGGGCGGATGAACGCCATCCGTCTCCTAATACTGTAACCTCCGAGTCTGCTTCCGCAACCGTCGCAGGGCGTGGCGACGGTATGTTGCAGGCATTGGAGAGTGGTGGCCCTGCCTTAATTGGCCGGGCTGCGAGGACGGCGACCTCTATAAAAAACGCCCCCTAATCCTAAGCTATCGTGCGCGGCGATGGGATGCATGGCTGGGGGGAAGTCCAGCAGCGAGCGACCACCTCAGGATACCTGGCGCCCTCCTGAAGTATGAAGCCTTCCCCGGAGTTGGGGCGTAAACTCCGGGGTGACATATACTCGACCCGACTCGTGGGATGAAAATGACAGATAAAGTTTTGGGGGTAGGGGGGGATATTGTTATGGAGTTGGAGGAGGAGGTGGGGGGTTCCTCAACCTCTATGGATGCGAGTGCGAGCGAACCTGTGGTCGGTAGAGACAGGAGTGATTCGGTATGTAGTGTGGCGAGTAGTGTGAGTGCTAGTGTAAAGCGGAAGAGGCGTGCAGATGAGAGTGCGAGCTTGAATATTGCTGAGCAAGATTTGGATGACCTGGGATGCATGCGAATGATTGGTTCAAAGCTCCGTAAGTATATTCTTACGGATGCGAATCGTGTATCGAAGAGTGTGAGTGAATTTATTCTGAATTGCGTGGGTGAGTATGAAGAACGGATGATGCGACTGATTAGTAAAAATGAGAGACTGCAAGGGAGGATTGAAGAGTGTGAAAGGAGTGCTAGTCGTGTTAGAGCAAGAGAAGTGCATGAGTCTGTTAGCTATGCAAGTGTTGCTAGGCAGGGTGTATCGAGCGAAGCTGATGTAGCAAGTAGGGTGAACGTTGGTGCTGATAAACGAAGGAGTGTGAGTTCCCGTGGTTGTGCAGTGATCGTTAAACCGAGTGATACAAGTGTGCAGATGACGAGTGAGCAAGTGAAAGAGAGGGTGATGCGTGATGTGAGTAAGGCAATGAATGTGCGTGTAAGAGCTGTGAGGAAAACAAGAAGTGGTGGAATAGCAATTGAAACAGCGAGTAAGGAAGAAGCGAAGAAGCTGCAAGAGTGCCGTAAGTTTGGGGAGGTCGGCCTGAAGGTAGAGATGCCGAGGAAGATTGGTCCTAAACTTCTTGTGTATGATGTAGAGAATGATTTATCGAATGATGAGTTTATGAGTGAGGTTTATAAGAAGAACCTGAAAGATCGCATGACTGAGACCGATTTTAAAGAGCGAGTGAGGATCGTAAGTAGGAATAGTAAGAAAGGTGCTGCCTGTGGGAATGTTATTCTTGAGGTGACGAGTATGATCAAGAGGTTTGTGTGTGAAGAAGGGCGTTTGTATGTCAATTGGAAAGCCTTCAGAGTGAAAGAGTTTGTGAGTGTGCTACGATGTCACCGATGCTACGGGTTTGGACATATGATGCGTGAATGTGGACTGAAGGATAGATTATGTCAGAAATGTGGTAAATGTGGACACTTAGCCAAAGAATGTGCAAAAGAATGTGTCTGTAGGAACTGTAAGCTGAAAGGAATTAAATGTGACCATCCGGTGCTTTCTGAAAGATGTCCGGAGTACCAAAGAATCCTGGAGAGAGAAAAAGCACAAATCTGTGATGAGTAGTCGAGAACTGAATATTTTGCAGTGTAACTGTCAGAGAGCGTATACGGTTATGTGTGACCTGAGTGAAACTATGTGTGGACAGGGAATGAGTGTTGCATTGTTGCAGGAGCCGTATGTGCGAGAGGGAAGTGTGAAAGGCCTACCGTTGGCCATGGATGTGTTTGTTGCAGAGAATGAAAACGTGAAAGCAGCAGTTGTTGTGAATGACGCGAGTGTGGAAGCAATGTGTGTGAGAGAGTGTACGAATGAGTATGGTGTATGTGTATGGCTGAGAGGGGAATTTGGTGAGCTGTACGTTGTGTCCATGTATTGCCGGTACGGTGTGGATATTGCGCCGTATTTGGACTACATGGATAGAGTGCGTGATGTTGTTGGAGGGAAGAGAGTATTGTTTGGCATGGATGCGAATGCAGTGTCGCCCTTATGGTATAGTAAGGGCGATACCAGAGGAACGGCAACGGATATGCGCGGGAGAGTGTTGGAAGAATGGGTGGTTACGAATGGGATGACGGTATTGAATGAGCCGAGTGAATGGTATACCTTCTGTGGTCCCAATGGGCAGAGTGATACTGATGTCACTCTTGCCAATGAGGTATGTATAGGTTGCCGGTTTTAGTGGACAGTGAAGCATGAGTGGAGCATTAGCGATCATAATGCGATTCTGGTACGAATGTCTTTGGAGGACGAGTATGAATGTCAGAGACAGAGTATGAATAGATGGGTGTGGAGAGATACGAACTGGGAGGATTATGGGAATGATATAATGGAATGTGCACGACAGGAAGCGGTTAATTTGATGGATGTAAGGGATGCTGAAAGGCTTCTTGAGAGGGTTATGATATGGGTCCAGAGCGTAAATGACCGAAGAATGAGGAAAAGTGAACGGAAGGTGCAAAAGAAAATGGTATGGTGGACGGATGATCTTGCAAGATTAAAACGGAAGGTGAGAAGATGTAGGCGCGCCTATCAACGTGGTAGACGCGGAAATGCAGGAAGTGATAGACTTGAGCGAGAGTACAAGCAGGTTGTATGGGAATATAAACGGGAGATATGTAAGGTGAAGGAGGAGAACTGGAGACAGTTCATTAGGGACTCAGGAAATCGAGACCCATGGGGTGATGTATATAGGGTGTGTATGAGTAAGCGTAGAACAGAGAAGCTGAGCGGTATGAAAGTGGGTGATGTGATAACTAATACATGGAATGAGAGTGTGAATGTGCTACTAGAGCGATTCTTTCCGGATGCCCGAGTAGGTGTACAGAGAGAGACTGAGCGGATGAATGTGGTGGAAGATAGGTGTTTTGAATGGAACGAAGTGGAGGAGGCAGTGCTCCATATGAAGTTGCGTAAGGCGCCGGGAATGGATGGTATATGCACGGAAATGCTGCGTGTTATATGGCGTGCAATTCCAGAATGGCTGAAGAGAGTGTACGACGTATGTTTGAGCACGAATTGTTTCCCCAGAGAGTGGAAGAATGCTAAATTGATTGTGATATTGAAATCTCCGGATAAATTAAGATCAGGCCCTGGGTCATACAGGCCGATATGCCTGTTGCCGATTCTTGGAAAAGTGTTGGAAAGAATGATGGTTAAAAGACTTGAGAGGAAGTTGAGTGGACGTATGTGTGATTCACAGTATGGGTTTGTGAGTGGTTTGACGACTGAGCATGCTTGGGATAAAGCGAAACGAGTTGTGAATGCATCGGAGAAAAAGTATGTTGTGAGGAATTTTCCTGGGGCTGCTCGGGGATAGAACTACCCGCAGCCAGTTACCCAGGAAAATGTGAAATATTCTATTGAATGACGGAATTTACGAAACGATAATTAGATTCATAGCGCTCTTCCGAGACGCCTGAATTGATTCGCCCGAAGGGCGGAACGTGCACTAAACCCTAATCCTCGACTACGAATTCGGAAGTCTTAAAAAGATGGGCGCCAGGTACCCCGCGGTACCACGTAAAGCTAACTGAACTGGCTATTAGCCGGACAACTTCCGGGGATTCGCAGTAGGATTTACTAATGCGGCAGCTCAGAGGCCGGAATAGAGGAGAGCGGTGGATTCGGCAGGAGACGCAACCAAGACAGGAAAATTTATAATGCACCCGAGGTTTATTGGCTAGGTCTACGATGTTACAAAAACCAGATGAGAATAGATAACGGCGGGAAAACGGACTTCGCTCACGGGAGTTACACGGCGCCCGTGAGGAGCAGATCGGAAAAGAATTCTATGGCCTGCGGTGGCCGGAACTAACAAGTAAGAAGGTCTCGGAACGACGAGACTCACAGATAAGCGGGGAACCTAACTTCCAAAAAGGGAACCTCGCGACGCGAAACTTAAGCTAGTGGACGGAATGACTCGTCGTGAAGACGGGAGTCCTTCAGGAAGGTCGACCTGATTCTCGCGGAATCTCTGCAGTGTGTTTTCTAATATGGAAGCACGAGAACGAGACGTGAACAAAACGCGGTCAGGACAATCCCCTGACCGGCCAAACGTCGAAACGAAATAGATTGGTCCCAAAAGTGGATCGCTTACCAAATGGTTTTGAGGAGTGGTGTCTGGCGGAACACAACTGATCGCGAAACTACACTGTCAAATCTACACAACGAGTGTTCGCTCCTTCCGCGCGCGGGACTTTAATAGGCTAATTCTAATTTTCCCCCTGCACACCTGACGCGGCCGATATTGTCACCAAACGCAGTCCGGGCTCCAAGGCTCGGGGAGCCTCCGCAACAGGGCCGTGCCCCTGCGCTATCGGAAGATCCTAGCGGCCGCTGCCGATGAATCCTTCCGCCTGGGTGTGCCTTCCCAACCGCCCTGGTTTCCCCGGTGTGGCCAAAACTGCATGGGAAATCCTTCGTAGGCTGCTACCATCCGCAGTAGAGTCTCCACGTCGAGCCGAAGTCTCGTGGCTGCTGGTGACGAAACTTAAGATAGGTGCCAGGATGCAGGTGGCGAAGCGACGTCCCTGGTCTATGGTGCCTAAACGGCTCACGCGAAAATCAAATAGCATTAGGAGCGAAACAAAGGTTTTAAATTGGCTTAACTGTCGACCTTGCCTGGAGGCTACGTTTTTATGTTCCCTAACGGCGCCTATGATCAACCTTCCGGTCTTATGCTCGTTAGGAGAGGACACTTCGTCACAATGTACTTGGTGTGTTTGTAGATTTTAGAGGAGCATTTGATAATCTTGAATGGAACCGAGTGCTGGAGAAGTTACGTGAAATTGAATGCGAGGAAATTAGGTTATGGGAAAGCTATTTCTCAGAAAGAAGTATCTGTGTAGCTGGAGTGAATGAAGTGGTTTGGAAGAGTGTTCAGCGCGGTTACCCGCAAGGGTCGATCTGTGGTCCATTTATATGGGACCTGATGATGGACGGACTGCTGTGGCAATTGCATGGTGACGGATGTGATGTAATTGCGTATGCAGATGATCTGTTACTGTTAGTGGATGGACAGAACCGTGTGGAACTGGAACGGAAGGGAACCAGATGGATGAAAATGGTAACGGAGTGGGGAGAGAGAGTCGGAGTGTCTGTGAATGAGAGCAAAATTGTAATGATGTTTATGAAAGGAAAGTTGAATGCAACGAGGTGTCCGAATGTGTGTGCGAATGGACGACGAGTGAAATACGTGGATAAAGTGAAGTACTTGGGTGTATGGGTTGGCGAACGAATGAATTTTAAGGTGCATCTAGAGAATATGAGACAGAAAGTTGTGAATGTTGTTGGTAAATTGAGACGGGTGATGAGGAAAGAATGGGGTCTCCGTAAGAGGGCGGTGTGTGTAATATGCAATGGGTTGATTGCTGCAGGTGTTATGTATGCATCTAATGTATCGAGTGGCATACTGAAATACCAGTATGCAAGGGATTTAATCAACAGATGTCAACGAGTGGCTTTGTGTGCATGTTTGAACATCTGCAGAACAGTATCCACGGAAGCCATGCAGGTTCTAATGGGTGGACTCCCGTGGGACCTGGAATGTGTACGGAGAAGTATGTTGTTTAAGCTCAGGAATGCGATGCCCCTGGGTGAGGAGGATATAGTAAGTTTTGAGGAACCGAGAGGTCTGACAGTGAAGGAGTGCGGGAGGATGGTTACTGATAGGTTGTATGAAGTATGGCAGAGAAGATGGGATGAGTCGGAGAAGGGGCGAGTGACATATGAGTTTATCAGAGATGTTAGGTTTGCTGAGGTAACTAGAGAGTTTGATTTGAAGTTGCATGTGGGCTTTATTATGACTGGGCACGGTAGTATGAATGCGTTTTTGTATAAGCGTAATTTAGTCGAGAGTGAGAGGTGTGCTTGTGGTGATGAGTGCGAGGACTGGAAGCATGAGCTGGTAAAATGTCCGATGTATGATGATCTGCGGAACCTACCTGAATGTGGAGTGGTGGTACGCGAGGATGGACGGGTGGATGTGAGTGGTGTGCTAGAATGCAAGGATAAGTATGAATGTTTATGTAAGTTTGCTGTATGTGGTATGAGGTACCTGAGGGCGCAGGGGAGATACCGCAGGGTGAATGGCCTCCGTGGCTGTTCTCTCCTGTATGGGTCCTTTGGAGAGTAGCGCCTCCACGCGCCCGAGGCGCTGGTTTACCAGTACCGGGAAGCTGTGGGGCATCCCAACTGGAAGTAGCTAGGCTACAAAGATCCCACCAGTGATCTAAACTGGTACCGCGGGGGCCGGGAGCCCACGAGAGCTTGCTCTGGGCCCGGCTATGGGATGGACCAACGCGGGGGCAGTGGGTAAAAGCCGCATGCTGGCTAGAGGTTCCTTTAGGGATCTCGACGGGTGAGCTGCGGATAAGAGCTCGGGTACCGGCCCGCTTTGCCGGTAGAGTGAGGATAGGCACTCGGCCCAACCAGTGGTCTGCTGTCAGGGCCCACATCCTGACTGCACACTGGTAGCACCTGCATTGTGGGTGCGCGCTAATTGGGCGTACCCCAATTTCATGCCCATGGGGGCAGTGTAGGTAAGGCTCTCGGAGCAGGTACTTCGCAAAACATTTAAGATCTGTCCCTTGTGCCGCTCCGCGACGCATGCACGTGCAAAACCGGCACTCTGCCGCCCGTACGAGATCGAGGGGGTTTCGGCCCCATGCCGGAACGGTCGAAAGTGAAGTGCCAGGCTAAGAGCAGACCAAACCGTAGGTGTGGCTGATGCGTGCAGCCATAGGGGAGTAGCGTCCCCACGGGCCCCCCGAGCTCAACACACCACGTACTTTCACACACATTCACACTATACACTCGCACCTAGGGAGGTTCTGCTTCTTCACGGACGTGTCGGCTGCGGGGCGTCGGTGGCCGGCCCATCAGAGGGTACAGGTTAGAAACTGGCTTGGGTACTCCCAGGCCGCTGGTTAGTACAGGAGCCCGGGTCCGTCCACAGTATAATACAGTACGGACCCTTGTACCACGTGACGGTTTTCATTCGAGAGTGCTGCCCTCACTGCTTAGGGGGCAGGTCACCTTTCTCTCACCAGACGCCGGCACTGTCGCTCGGAGTTAAGGGGCTCCCATAGCAGCATAAAGGTTTGGGTGCGCTCACACTCGGCCGACCGACAAGCGAGTGAGCGAGAAAGTGATATGTTCCCTCGCAGTCGCGGTCACTTGCCGAGCAAGAAAGCCGGCCGGCGAGTGGGAGCTTAGGAGGCCCTGAGGGGTAGCGACTTTCGCTTCCCCTGACGTCCTCCTCAGGTCGAGAGGGATAGCGACGGAGATATAGTCTCTCGCAGTCAACGGCAGAATCGGAGTAGGAGTTGAGGAGGCCGTAAGGGGAGACAGAGTTGGGTTCCCCTCATCGCCTTCTCAGGCCGAAATGCTAAGGGAAAGAGATGAAGATACGCTCTCTCGCTGTCACTGCTACACGCAAGGGAGAAAGGTACGACCGGGAACGAGGAAGAAGGATAGATTGATGTCTCGTTTCCTCCGCTCGCCTTCTCAATGATCGCGATAAAAATCGCCAAGTATACCAAGGCGTAAAATAGGAGTTGACAAAGCTACAGTAATTAAATCGAATACCCGGTCTGTGTAATGATTCGCAGCAATAGAGACGGCATATTTAAATAAAGATACATGACCAAATTTTACCTAAGAATCACTACGCTATTATCTACGCTTCATCCGTCTTCTGTCCATGATTCCTCCGAATCGCAAAATAAATCTTGTAAGCCTGATCAGCAAATCAATCAGCACATTCAATAGTTTTCTTCCAGTAAATAGATCCTGAACTTGAAGAAAAGAAAGAGATGCACGGAAACATAAAAAAATGATATCACCGGGATGGAACCGGTCACGAGTCCTTCCGCTGAGAACCCTGTCACGCTACCGACTAAGCCACTTTGAGACTTATCCAGACACAAACCCCAACCGCTATAAAACTTACGGGTTGAAAATGACTAATATTCTTGATCGAATCGAAACACGCATTATACTTCATTGCGTTCTATCCACGATGCAAGGTGTCATCATTGTCCAACAGCCAACAAACGTTCGTCCCAATCATGTCCCCCTCCTCCCGATATCGGATTTACCTATGCAAATGCTCCGCGCGTCTACTAACGGATCTACGATTACGATTACGTTACGATACACTTTGATTCTCGTGCTGTAATATTACTTTTTTTAATCACTAAAAAAAAGTAGAAGCATATTGTTTAGGATGACACTCAAGAGAATTTGAACTCGACTATTTTAGATTGTACAGGGTGAGTCAGTTGCCTTTGAATCAGGTATTACCGACCGCGTCTACGGGATAGAGGGATAAACGCTGGCGCGGTCGGTAATACCTGATTCAAAGGCAACTGACTCACCCTGTACAGTAGATTAGGATTTAGCACTAAGGTTCGGTTTAAGTAAATAAAGCACTTTAAACTATAAAAGCGGGCTATTCAGTCACTAAAGATTCGTTAATAGAGTAAAGACAGTCAAGGTTCACAGTCAGTTTTCAGTTCACACAATAGTATTCAAGTTTAAGCACAAACAAGAAGCGCACAGCAAACAAGAGCAAGCACAAGTCAGTAAGCTCAAGAGAAAAGGAGACAAGCGATCTCTGTTTCGTAGCGAAGCACACTGTAAGGCGGATCCAAGCGGAAGAGAGCGATAGCAGGAGAACAAGCGTATTTAAAGACCTGAGTGACTCTGGAATAATCCAGAGTCTTCAAACGAACTCGGCGATTTCAGTTAGACGGTCGCGGTGGCAAGGTGACACTTGCTTACAAATAGTGAACGCTCATTACCGTCGAGACGCATAAGTTTCAGATCTTGAACATTTTGAACACATATACTTTGACAACTGTACTATCAATCCGAGTGATTGCAATTTTATACAAAAAATAATACTCCATTCTAATTGTAGTTCAAAAGTCGATTATTAACAAGTAACTTAAGAGATTAGGTGGAAATAAAATAATTCACAATGTTTCGTGGTGCCAGAATTGATTTATTAAATAAAAAATGTTATTTATTTTAATCTTCATTTGTATCCGCCTTGTACCTGGATTCCTTTTGATTCTGAAACAGGTCTTGTACAGATAATTTAGAGTACTATTCCGAATCAGCAAAATTCGGTACTTTGCGTACAATCAGCTGATTCGGAATAGTCGTGTAACACATATTTGAATTTGTTGCGTCATGGGTAAAGGTTTCAATGCGCGTTCGGCACAATGTGTCTCTTGCATGTATCACATATTTCTGATATTGTTCATAACGCTATTGAGTCGTCGTTTTTACCCTTGAGTTACAAATTTGAGACTGCATTAAAATTCACATAATTGTTCGAGGCACGTTTGCACGCAAGTCCCGCAAGGAGCGGAACTCGCAGTACAGATTACCGCCACAAGCCAAGTCGACTTTGCGTGTTCCAAACGAATTGGAACTCGCGGTGCACATAATTGCTCGAGGCACGTTTGCACGCAAGCCCCGCAAAGAGCGGAACTCGCAGTATAGATTACCGCCACGAGCCAAGTCGACTTTGCGAGTCCCAGTGATTTATAACTCAGTGTTCCGCCTCAATGACTTGCGTTACGCACAATATAATGCGAATATGCAAGAGACACACCAATGAATGTACTACATATGAAACATTTTACTCATGGCGCAATATTTTGTTTTTCCTATGTCGCCGAGCTAAATCCAATGCCTTACGCTCACTATTCAATCGTTTGACCTCGTAAAATATTCTCATCCTGCCAAATAGCTTCAAGAGGAATAGGTACGGGAAATCTGGACACGGAGGTTGGAAATCTAGTTCCCTGAATGCATTAAACAAACTTTCCAATATCTTTTCATTGATCGCGAGCGTTTTGAATTTAGCCTCGAAAATTTGCTCCAGTTTGCATATGAAAAGAAAAAAGCTATTAGGAGGCATGTGCAAGTTACCGAAGAAACTACCACTGGCATTTTTGTAAGCATTCAAGAAACATAGCATTGTATTTTCATCCAACGTCTCGTACGCTTTCCCGTACTCCTCGCATATTTGGCAAGAGTGAACTGCTAAACATTGTCGAATCAAAAATCCACAAACATACCTAATTGAATTACGTTCGTAGACATTGTGCGTTCGATAGCTAACAGGAACGTCAATACTATCAAGCACGCTTAGACTTTGTAGCGAGCGATGATCTGTAGTAGGAGATACCGGAAGAGCCTCGGCGACACGGGACATTTCTAATATAACTTGTCCGCAATCGGCGGCACAATTCTCGGTACCCGTGTGGAGAAGGTCCATGCATACTAATTTTTTAAAGGAACGCACAAATTCTATTGGGGTGGGATTAACATTGTTGCCCCCTTGCTTCCGAACCCAACCAAAGAAATTTTCCACCGGGTCCTGATTGAGCCGCCTGGTAAATAAGAATTTGAAGCCTTTCGTACGCAATATACTCCACAAATCTAGTAAGGCGTTAATGCTGATTCGCCAGCATTTTAGGACGTGCATCCGCCGTGTAACGTCTTTACCGTCAGTACGATCGGTTGCAACGACGGATGCCAGATATTTTTTAACGCCCGTCAAAAATTCGCGCTGTTCTTCGGTGCCCTTGAACGCGGAGTTGTACGGTCGCGGCGATTCTTCCGTGTTCGAATTGAACATGTCAAATAGAAAGTTAAACATTTCCACGAACTGTTGAGTGCCTATTGCCCGTGCCGGCAGACCACCTTCTGTGATCATTAAACCGATACTATTGCCAACAGATGCACTCAACACTTGAACCGCTAAACGTACTTTCATTTTATCGCACGACTGAGGATGCATATGCAAATCGGTTAATTTTACAGCCATTTTAAATCCACTGTTCTTCTGACAGTCATACAACTGTTTTATATCCGTCCACGAGGCCACACTACCAGTGGTAGGATCGTGAAAATCTTTTGACATCAGATTATTACGCGTGGCCTTAATTAAATGTGGTGGATCGAACATATAAACCAGTTTTTGACCGTCAACAGTGAATGTCGATGAATTTTCATCTACACCGAGCTGTTTGGCTAGACTTATGTTACATGTTCCCATATCGCATATTAAAGCTCTCACTTGTAATCCGATATGGGACAAACGTCTAATACTCTCGAACAATAAATTCTTTAAAACGGGCACCGAAGTTGTGTCGCGGGAGAATATATACGCGAACGGTTGCTTCCAATTCTCATTTAGCCCCTGTACTAACAACACGAGGCTATTGCGCGCGGTAAAATTAATATCCCGCGGGAACTGATTTTCGCCGTGCCCGGTCGGGAACCCGGTAAGGGAGTCCTTGCTCATGTTGTAGAACAGGTGAGCTTTCAATGCCATCTCATCGAAACAGATAGCACAGAATCTGTTTTCCGATTTTATTGTGCTCACCTTGATCGCCAACATTTCAAGCAGTTTCTCGCTAATACCGGGTGCTATAGTAACATTTTCCGTAAAGCGACTCAACGTGCGCTTTGACGGAAAAGACTATTGAGACTCGAGGACACGATAGCTCGCTGGACTCTAATAATACAACTTTAACGCTAATTTTTTGAATTCCAGCGAATATCGTCTCCCTTTGTCTTTATTCTTGGCCAACTTTACCTGGAGCAGTATAAACGCCTTCTTCGCATCGGGTATATCGCCGAGGAAGTCGTCGAGAGTCGCCTCTGGGTGATCCCTCTCTGCCAACTTTTGTTCCAGCCGTTGTATCTTTCGGTCTCTCGCCCTTATGTCCTTTTTCAGCTTTTGGACGATCGGATGAGATCTTAACACCGAATCTGGGGTCTGAAGTGATTTGTTGACCCCCTTCCGCAGACTTTGTTGCTGCTCGCGCGTTTCTTTTTCAACTGCTGAAACATACATGATTTGATTACTGCATTTGCCAGATTGTACAGGGTAATGCAATTGCACTAAACGGGAAATCAGCTTTTTTTGCGTATTTGTTTTATTAACCGTGTAATATCACCCGTGTCTTTTGTTGCTTAGCACTACACAAAGTGAATCATGGCAGGTACTGGCAGCCTATCGATTAATTGAGAAATGCAAAATCTCGAGGAGCAATAAACTCGTGTCACTATTAATTTGCGGTTATCGACGCCCTCCACAATCCACCTGATTTAAAGACGGTATCTTTTTTTTAACAAACAAACGTTTAAACCGCATTTATAAACATTATATTATGTGTCATGAGCCGATACTATGGAAGTGAAAAGTCACCAGTGACTACAAAGCAAATAGGAAAATAAATAGTGTAGCCGCACTATTCTTCGCAATCGGATGGACGTGGAAATGTGCAGCACGAGACGAGTTTACGACTAATAACAGAATGCTATTTGATGGCCTGTTTGAATTACGAGAAATAGAGAAAAGTACTGGTTATTCGGAAGCGAACTGAAACCAGAAAATTATACATTTATTACCACAACGACTACTTTGCATTCATCCCAATAATCATAGGCCGTTCTTCATAGATTCAGTTCACAGACGTTTGGTATGAGGTAAATTAATATGGTTACCATATAATTCACAATTAAGAATAAAACAGTTTCGCCAGAGTGTATAAGTAACGCTTCCTCAAGATTCAGTATTTGTCAATTTGATTCACTCCGCGTAGTGCTGAGCGACAGACAACAAAGGTGACATTATGCGGCTAACAAAACAATTACGCAAGGTCGATATTGCCAATAATTCGATGGTAAAAAGCTGATTCCCCGTTTAGTGCATCACCCTGTAATATGTACTACTGGGTTGCATCGAATTGCTACATGCAACTAACGAGAAACATACCTTCGCAATCGAACGACTCGTCGCTTCCTGCGATGAGTTCCGATGGGTCTGAAAATACAAAATTGTATTTACAACCATACTCTCGTGTTACGTCACTGTTGTTCCATTTCGAGATTCCTACCTGGTGTTTGCGTCTGTGCCACAATACGTTGCATCCCGGATGGACCTGCAACTGGAAGTATGGAAAACGTTGTGTACCACTCGCTACCCAACAACGGGGTCATGCCCAAGTATGCCCGCCGCGAATATTTGTCATATTTCTGCTAGGCGTAATATTCTTCGTTTGTTTCTATTCTTGCACGATTTTATTCTTTCTGTTTGCGCAGCATACATATACCTCGTTGTTGGGTACAGAGTGGCACACAACATCGAATTATCAGTCAAACTTCATACCTGCCGGTGACACTGGCCGCTTGGCGCGCACCACTTCCTCCACGGCACAGTGTTCCGCGAGTCGCTTTGTACCTCTCGGTACGCGATCTGACGGAACTAAAACTGAAAGTACATTCATAATAAATTTCATAATTGCATATGCCTATAATCCTTGGTACGATGTATGATCCATACCTGGTGGTGGCGGTGGTGATGCCAGTGACTCTGGCCACTTGTTGCTGCTAGAGTCACCTTGTCCCCCAACCGTGCAATCGGACGAACCTGCACCTGCATCTGCAATCGGACCAATATTACATCGTCGTTCGCTCGCAGAAGATTGATTTAACGATCCATACGCATCACGAATATTGCGTGTTCCACTTACCGAAGCATTGCGGTCCCTCTAATGGCAATTGCACGCGTACAGGCAGATGCAGGGTGGTCACAGCATCGGCGGTCAACCTGTTCTTCTTCATACTTCTGAAGTATTGTGCTTCAAAGTGCCTACTGCATACACGTCGGTAACTGGTATGCAGCAGAGTACCACTAGCGCGAACAACGTTGAACAGTTTTTCCAAGCCGCATGCCTTCGCCCACTGCTTGCATCTACAAGAAGTGGTGCAAATGAGTTTTACACTCGAATCAACGTGCGAGGAACTCTATCATTTCGTACTCTCGCTAATATTCAGGAATATGTAATATAAGTACGTCATACATACCTTTCCTCCTCTTTGGGGAATTTAAAAAGGCTAACGCCTTCATTACAATAAGTCTTGCTGCACTCGGGTATAGCACAAATGCTCTTGGCGTGACCGGCCATCGTTATTGATAAATTTTCACGACAGAGATGTCACTTTCACGAGACACTGTGTTTCACGCACCGAGTTGCAGAGGACTGATGTAGCTCGAGGATGCAGGGTGCCAGGACCCTTAAAAATTAGGAAAGCAAAATAGTGGGCGCGCGACGACGAAGGCGCAATATGTATAGTATTGGTTCGCAGAGAACGAGTCTCCCATCATCTGGTGTCAAGTGCCACCAACACAAATGCACACGGCTTTCTGTTCGTGAAAAGAATGAAGCATTCTTTTCGTGTCCGTCAAAATACTGCATGAACCTTTGGACATATTTCCTATATCTATTTCATTCCTTCGATTAAGCCAGACCAGTTGTAAGGATTACTCAAACAAGATCAAAATTATCGGAAGACTACTTTGGGGCTTTCGCGTGTTACTTAATCAAGCACTTGTCCGATTAGTTGTGAGATGAATAGTGCTTTAGCTCGAATAACTTTTGAGCCAACAAATCCGAATATGTTAAAACGAGAATGGTGCAAGGACAGACTGCACGACCACAAATCCCTGCCACACACTATGATCGTAATCTGTTCCTCCGTACGAGGAAGCCGAGTCAGTTCAATATGAGTCAGAAATCTATAAGACGGCCAAGATGAAAAGCTGTTAATATTGCAACATAATATTGTTAAGGATTATCATTCTTACAACTATTGGATTTAGGAAACAGGACAAATTTGCAATTTTATTGTTCCTCCCTTTATTTGTGTGTTAAGTACTACCTATGTAACAAATTGTAAAAGATCTACGCGATCTTCCGCTGCTGCGAAATTGTGTAATTATTTAAGCATTAAATGTGTAATCAATAATCATTCCAAACATGTAACTTTATACGAGACAAATTCCGGCAGAGTCAATTTTCTATAAGGCGAATTCATATAGCGCGTAACGTGGTAACCGCGTTGTACGAGAATCTGCTGTATACGCAGCGCATGACAACGGACTTCATCTAACAAGAGAGAACTTCCAGATATGATAGAGAATAGCTACTACAAAAAGCTGAAAACTAAAAACTGACAGTGTCCCAAAAAGCTGAAAAACTAAAAAAACTGAAAAAACTGATAACAAACCTTAATAACCAAGCAAGACAAAAAAATGTGCTGAAAAGTAAAAAATAATTTGCTGTTGTCATGCTTCCATAAATTTGCAGTCATAATGTGCAACTTTGGCAACCTTCCCTCATTACATTGCAACCCAATGCAACACCCAACCCTTTGCAAGCCCAAATATATTGCAACTTTTCGGAGTCGGCGCAAATATAAGTAAAATATTACTGGTAATCATCTGTCTTAACCGCGCTTACCCGTATTCTTTCTTTGCCGCGCCATGTCCTGTCCCACTTGCTCACGCTCATTTACGAACTTACTCTCGCTCTCATACCCCCCACCCCCCCAACACTCCCACTCGATCGCGATCTCAATCGCTCTCTATGTGTATCTATCTATCTATCTTTCCACGAGAACACTTCAATGATAGACAAAGACAGAATGATACATACAAGTGTAACGAGCCGTTCCTATTTACAGTCTGTTATAGGTATATGTGTATTGGCAAGAGTCATCTACACGTATGAAATGTTGGAATTGTGTATCCTATACCATACCAGTTAATGTTAACAATAGTAGCATTTTTTAGATAGGGTATATGTTCCCTCTCTCTCTCTCTCTCTCACCCTCTCTATGTGTGTGTGTGTGTGCCTATCTATCTATCCATCGACGGAAAGACTTCAATGATAGACGAAGACAGAGTGATACACACGAGAGTAACGAGCGGTCTCTTACTTGCACTCTGTTATAGGTATATGTGTATTTGCTACAATCATCTACATCTATGAAATGTTGGAATTGTGTATCGTATACCATACCAGTTAATGATAATAATAGTAGCATTTTTTAGATAGGGTATATGTTCTCTCTCTCTCTCTCTCTCTCTCTCTCTCTCTCTCTCAATGTGTGTATATCTGTCTATCCGTGAACAGCGCGGTTAAGACAGATGATTACCAGTAATATTTTACTTATATTTGCGCCGACTCCGAAAAGTTGCAATATATTTGGGCTTGCAAAGGGTTGGGTGTTGCATTGGGTTGCAATGTAATGAGGGAAGGTTGCCAAAGTTGCACATTATGACTGCAAATTTATGGAAGCATGACAACAGCAAATTATTTTTTACTTTTCAGCGCATTTTTTTGTCTTGCTTGGTTATTAAGGTTTGTTATCAGTTTTTTCAGTTTTTTTAGTTTTTCAGCTTTTTGGGACACTGTCAGTTTTTAGTTTTCAGCTTTTTGGAACTCTGTCAGTTTTTCGAGGTCGGTCACATTTTTTTAAAAATTTTTTTTTTTATTTCATACGTTTTAGTGTTCTAAAAGGTGTTATTATTGGCACTTTTGCAAGACATTTCTGTACACAATTCTTCTATATGTGCAATTGTATGTATTATTGCTAAGTAATATAATGTCGGGTGTGACATGTGCAGCGATATAAAATATAAAAAAGCAGGATGTTCATATCTTGGGTAATTTATGTAAAGATCAAGATATTTGATGAAAAATTGGATACCCTGTATACGACTGTGTACACACAGGAAACGTGGCAGAAGACTACTCGGGCGAACGATTTGCTCGTATTCGTAATAGAATGCGGACAAGAAACGTAAGCAATATGAAAGTGAGCTGGTGTGTAATGTGTGTCAAAATCGGTCGGGTAAGTAATAGAAGAAAGCGACAACAGGCTTCTCAGTCATCATGAGTACGCAATCAGGTGCAGACGTAAGTATCGGTAATCATACTGGAACTCTATGTTTCATATTCATGTTCGTAGATCTTTGATATGAATATCTTTGTTACGTTATATATATAAGTAGTGTGAATTAGCTGTACGGTGGCTGTTAATGTATGTATATATTTTGCAGTTAACAATGGACGTTGTGGGAGCTGAGGCTGCCGCTATTGGTTAGCATATTTTCTACCGGTCTATGTATGTCGAGCTATGTTTCAAATATGTAACATGTTTTATTTATAATGTCGTAGAGCCGACAAACGTAGAAAACGCGCTGCTGCAGGAACTAAGGTCCCTACGCCGGGACCAAATCCTGCAGCAGCAGAGGCATGAAGAGCTGCTGCAGCTGTTGCTGCAGCAGCAGCAGCAGCAGCAGCAGCAGCAGCAGGAGCAGCAGCAGCAGCAGCAGCAACAGCTGCAGCAGCAACAGCTCCAGCAGCAACAGCAGCAGCAGCAGCAGCAGCAGCAGCAACAGCAGCAGCAACAGCAGCAGCGCCAACAAAGTATGTATACGATCACTATTCTTATGTTATCACAGGACAGAAAGAAATGTAACAGCATTTTTGAAATTCGCAGTTGATACCGCAAGACGCCAGCTTGGTGGCAGATTCCGGTGGCGTTGGCAAACCCACCGGGATAACCGCGGACGCTGGGGTGGTAGGGGCAGCAGGGGAGGCAGAGGCGGCAGGCGCGGCAGAGGCGGTAGGGGTGGACGGGGGCCCGCCCATATATATAGTATACGTTTGTAAGTATCACATTTGTACAATTACACATTCGTAAGTAGAAGACTGTATTAATAATATGTATCGACATTTACTTTGTTGCAGTGGATAAGCAGTATAACATCTGTAAATGTTAATTAATAAAAAAAATAAAATATAAAATTATAGAAAAAATAAATACTTGTGTTGCGTATTCATTACTTCCATATTCATTACTTCCATAAATTATTTTGTTCACAACGCATGATATGTTAGATTCATATCTCAAGTCGAAGCTCATACTGCACATTATTGTAACACCTAGTAGCGGAACATTTTTCATATGTTGCTATCGTCAGACTGCATATCGATATACACATAGTATGTACATTGGCATAAGACTTGATCGGCTTCAAATATGAATATAACTGCTGTACAGTTAAATATATGCGGTGTATTCAGTTGCTTATATTTGGGCATGGTGAAAGAGTAGGCGCGCGCGCGCGTGTGTGTGTGCGCGCGCGCGTGTGTGTGTGTGTGTGTGTGTGTGTGTGTGTGAGAGAGAGAGAGAGAGAGAGAGAGAGAGAGAGAGAGAGAGAGAGAGCACAATATTTTGGGAGTCTCTATCGTATCCAGCATTGTGTGAAAGTAGCAGAACTGTTCTGTACTTCGCAAGCGACGCGTTGAGCGAGCGACTGTGAAGTGTGTAGAACAGAAGTGAATTATCGAGTGACAGTGAAGAGCAGAATTGGAGCAATGGGTAGACCGTCGAAGGAGGCCGCTCGTAAACGGAAGATTCGCGCGGAGGAGCCAGGGGACGAGAAGAAGGTACGTCTAGATGAATGTAAAAGTCGCATGAAGGCTAAGCGCAAGAAGGAAAGCAGTAAGGATCGTGCCGCGCGACTGCAAAAAATGCGAGCGTACAATAAAGCCAGGCAGACACGTGAAACGACCGAGGAATATGAGAAGCGATTAAACGTAATTCGCACGCGATTAGAAAATGAGACATCCGAGGAATATGCGAAGCGTCTAGATGTAATTCGTACGCGATTAGAAAATGAGACATCAGAGGAATATGCAAAGCGACTAGATGTTATTCGCACGCGGTTAGATAATGAAACGCCGGAGGATTATGAGAAGCGTCTTAATGTTATTCGCACACGGTTAGCGAATGAAACGAGCGAAGAAAGAGAAAAACGAGTAGATGTTATTCGCACGCGGTTACATAATGAAACGCCGGAGGATTATGAGAAGCGTCTTAATGTTATTCGCACACGGTTAGCGAATGAAACGAGCGAAGAAAGAGAAAAACGAGTTGATGTTATTCGGGCGCGGCTAGATAATGAAACGATCGAGGAAAAAGAAAAACGTCTAAGTGTTATTCGGACGCGATTAGAGAACGAAACGTCGGAAGAGTATGCTCGTAGGCTGAGTGTTATTCGTACACGCGTAGCCAAAGAAACTGCAACAGAACGCGAGCATCGGATTAGTTTAATACAGGCGCGATTAGAGAATGAGACAGAGGAAGAACGAACGCATAGAATCGGTTTAGTCAAGGCCCGGTTGGAAAACGAAACGCCGGAGGAATGTACGCGCCGGTTGACGTATACAAGAAATCGTGCCCGGCGGGTAGTATCAAATGAGAGTAACACAGAAAGAAGTACGCGTTTAATGAATATGCGGTTGGCAGCCGCACAACGTAAAAAAGAGCTTATAATGTCGGAAGAGCACTTTAAATCGGTTGTCAATGTCTTTGCTGACGTTCCGTGTACTGTATGTTGTAAGTTGTTGTACCCTCAACAACGTACGAATTTACAAACGGCGCTTGTATCGGCTTTCCTTCCCACGAGTCTAGCTGAATCTAACACAACAATAATTGCATGCTCTCGTTGTTCAAACCTTCTTAAGAAGCATAAAGTCCCGTCGAAGGCCTTTTGGAATAACATGGTGGTAATGGCTGTACCGGAAGAAATTAACGATTTGTCAAGCACCGAAAGACAGATGCTTTGTAGAATTGTACCGTTTATAAAAATAGTTAAAGTACAAAATCGGTATGGCCAGGATTGGTGCAAAGGTCAAGTAGTTTTATTTGCCCGCGATGTGGTCGAAGTGGCTGAGCAATTACCACTGCGGTTAAATCAAACTGGGATGATAATTGTTGTTGAAAGATTAGAAACGCTAGAGAGACGTAGAGAATTTGAAATAAATGTCGGTAGGCTGCAAAGAGGGTTAGAATGGCTGTTGCAAAACAATGCGTTGTATAAAGATGTACGAGTGTGTTTTGCTCATTTAAACAACAACATCGCAGAAATTGTTCATGTGGACGAGGAAGTACGTATTGCAACAGATATTCAAGCTAGAAATGATACAGTTCGGAATACTAGATTTATTGACTTAGGTGGAGATAAAGCAATTCTACGGGGCTCGTTGCATCAAGGTAGCGATTGCTTTAATATTAATTCACGCGGTAAACAATGTACAGCCATTGCAGCAGTAGCTTGTGTGGCTTTACATATACGAAATCCCAACGGATGGATCTCTAGTGATATCGACTATATACTCGTGGTGGGAGATAAATATTACAAAGAAAGTATTAACGCGCGAAGTAATCCGGACCCCAGGGAAGAGAACATAGATTACTTGGCAGCAAATGAATTATTACCAGAGATAGTGTACCAGGATAATAGAGTTAGCATCAATGTGGAATATAATATGGCTGTTAACGGTCATATTGATACGGACGATAGCGATAATGGGTTTCCAAATTTGAAAAATGGTTTATCCACGTTCTTCAGGAGTTATACATATGGCATTCTTACAACGAATTTGCTGTCAGTAGCTGTGTCCTATGAAAACCAATCAGAAAGTAGTTACTACTGGTTGTTTGATTCGCATGCAAGAGGTCCAAAGGGATGCAAGGCATCGGTAAAAGGTGTTGCATGCTGTATGAGATTTACAAATATTACTGCTATGTATAGCATGTTGCGTCGCAATTTGTACGCTAAAACTGGTAATGAAAATATGTTAAATGTATATACATTAACGCCTTTAGTCTTGCACCGGCAAAGAGCACCGTCCCCACAGGTAGGAAACGAAGAACGAGAAACAAGTGCTACGCGTATATGCGACTCTGGTGATGAAGACCGAATCATTTTTTCGACGAACATGTTGCGTCCTATTGACGAAGGCCTTCCCGATATTGATAGTGTTGTGTCTGTTAATAATAACGAACAGAATGATGAAATACGGTTGGTTGACGTACGAAGAAAAACAGCGCCACCACTACACCTCGAGAGAGAGCGGCGCATGGAGGAATTAGGTTGGTTCTTTCTATTTCCAGACGGGAGGAATGGTTTTGGAGAACCTCGCGATATCCCTATAACACCACTAGACTATTTTCAAACACGCATTATGGGCAGTGACAGTCGTTTCCAACGAACAGATTATTTGTTTTTTGCGCTGTCCGTAGTTGAATATTTTAGAGCTAAAGCTAGCGTTTCCGTAGCGTGTAGGATGCGTCAAGGGGAGCAAACTCCACAAGGCTTAATAGATAATATGCATCTGACAATGCGAAATATAAGAGGGTCGGCATCGTACTGGAGGCGCAACTGCTCAGAGTTAATCGCCATGGTTAGAAGCTTAGGCCCCCCCACGTGGTTCGCAACATTTTCGTGCAACGACTTAAATTGGCCGGACATGTTGAAAGCGTTGCTAATAGCTGATGGGCGTCCTGCTAGCGATGTCGACGGTCTGGCGTTTGCAGACCGGCAGCTATTAGTTCAAACGTATCCGGTAGTCTTAGCAAGGCAATTCACGGTGCGTGTTAATGCATTAATTCAGTACCTCAAATATTCCGACTGCTTGGGTGGCGAGGTTGTTGATTTCTGGTATAGAATTGAGTTTCAGAATAGAGGTAGCCCACATCTGCATATGCTTATCTGGTGTAGAAATATACCAGATTTTATGACGGAAGAAGGACGAATTATTATGGAACAGGTGGTCACTTGCTCCTTGGAACCGGAGGATCAGCACTTAAGAGATACAGTACAGAGAGTCCAAATTCACAAGCATTCTACAACATGTTACAAGGATCGTAATAATCGTGCATGCCGTTTTGGATTTCCGCGGCCGATAAGTGAATCAACCGTATGCCTTGGTCCAGACGACACCCTTCTTAACAACGGGCGTTTTTGCGTACTGAAACGGACAATGCATGAAGTTATGATAAACAATTACAATCCTAAGCTGCTAAAACTGTGGGAAGGAAACATGGATATACAACCATGCGGAAACGTGACAGCAGTCGCATATTACATTGCCAAATATGCAGGAAAATGCGAACCGGCTGAAACAGGCGAGGTTGTTAAAGATGCCATTGTACGCATAAAACGTCGCGGTGGTCCCACATGGAATCAACTGTTTTCGGTGGCCATGGCAATTATGTCTCAGCGCTTAGTTAGCGCAGCGGAGTGTGCTTATAGATTATGTCATCTACCACTTAAGATGAGCACACGCAAGGCCGTATTTATAAACAGCTGCCGACCGGAACAACGATTCAGACTCATGCGATTGGATGCGGACGAGACATCAATTTTCAATAATATATTTGATCGATATGAACAACGTCCGGATAATCTAGATGAGTTGAGCCTAGCTGAATTCGCTGTTCGATATGAAACAGTGTCCACCACACTGTGGACTGAAGAAGACGGCGATGAAGAACTTCGAGAAGATGAAGTTGAACAAGAGAAACCAAAGTTCATACGATTGAAAGATAATACACGTATGCGGATAAGAAAGAAACCAGCTGTATTACGTTATCGCTATTATACATTGACAAGCGACAGAGAAGGGTATTACTATAATTTAATTGTATGTCACATACCATTTCGGAAAGAGAATGAGCTAATGCTTGAGAACGAGTCTGCAGAACAGTGCTTCCTGCGTCGGCAAAACGAGTTACGGCCTCTCGCCGGGAACGAATCTGTCGAAGAATTTGCACACGCAGAGCAAATCATCCAAGCCGCTCTTGCTCAGGCCGTTGCTTTAAATGCTGCCAATGAAGAAAGGGATGAGGATTGTCCACGCGATCGCGTCATTATTCACGGCGACGAAGTCATACATATTGACCCAGCAGATGTATATGAACACGAAGAAGAACAAGAAGGAACTGAAATGCCGGATGATGTCTTTCTTAATAATATTCGAAGCCTTAACATTCAACAGAAAGATTTGTTTAAAAGAATCTCAACAGTAATAGAGAATGATATTAAGGATAGTGACAGTGTGATACAGATGTTGCTTTTCATAACCGGAGGGGCCGGAAGTGGTAAATCGTTCATCTTAAAATTAATCGTGGAACATATCAAACGCTGTTATAAACCGACAATTGATGCAATGATGAAACCATCTTTCATTGAGGTGGCAGCGCTAACTGGTGTAGCTGCACGCCAAATTTTCGGAAAGACACTACACACAATTTTCTCCCTTCCTATTGAGAAAGGGAACGCTATGACTTATCGACGAATGACAGGCCACAGACTTGAACAGGAGAGACGCAAGTGGCGATATATCAAGTGGTTGATCATTGATGAGATATCAATGGTATCGTATGAAATTTTACGAATAATTCATCTCAGGTTACAGGAATTCAAAAACAATGAGAAATTATTTGCCGGAATAAATATACTTCTCTTTGGTGACATCATGCAATTGCCACCGGTGAAAGGGCACTGGTGTTTCGTACAACCAAAGTGGTGTGCCGCAGAGATTAATTTATGGCAGCAGTTTTCTTTCTGCGAATTAACAATTAATATGCGACAACACGGTGACACAGAGTTTATAGACCTGCTGAACAATTTACGTTTTGGCGAAGTAACAACTGAGCAGTTGGAACTAATATGCGAACGACGGCATGTTCCCTTAACTGGAGACTTTGCAGACGGTGCGGCAGTAAGAATATTTCCCACATTAAAATTGGTGGACGAATACAACTTAAGAATGACCGATACTCTGGCGAAATCCCACCGTGTGTACATCATTAATGCGGTTGATGAATCCCGAGAAGCGGCTACATATGGAAAAAGACCCCCAACTAATGTCATTCCAGTAAATGTGAATAATTGTGGCGGTCTTTTACATACTCTGCAGTTAGCTGCTAGCTCACGAGTGATGCTGCGACGTAATATATCAATTTCTGATGGGCTAATAAACGGTGCAATGGGAGTAGTGAAACAGTTCAAATGGCCGGCCCTACGTAGAGATCAACTGGAGGAGGGTGAAATACCGGATTCAGTAATAATACACTTTGATGACGAAACTATTGGCAGTAGATTCAAAGATGCCGATGGGTGTATTGCAATTGCGCCGGTGTCAGCAACATTTCAAGCGATCAAAGGTTACGGAGATGTTGAACGCAGAATGTTGCCCCTTATTCTCAGCTGGGCAGTAACGGTTCACAAATTACAAGGAACTACATTGAACAAGGCCGTAATAGACCTCGGTAACAAAAATTTTGCAAAGGGGCAAATCTATGTCTCCCTCAGCCGTGTGAAAAACCTAAATGGGTTAGCCGTATCTGATCTGGCAACAAATAAAGTACTAAGAAAACCACATGACGAAAAAGCCCTTGCAGAAATGGAAAGGTTACGTAAGCTGTTGTAAATGTTGTGACATTACACAGGTCTTCTCACGGCTTACTACCTGTTAATACATTGTCTAAAAGATGGACACCCTAGTGCGTGCGACTGAAACGAATATTACGAATGATGAACACCATACTTGTCAAATCATGTCAAATTATATATTGGCAACAATAACCACCATACAGACACCATACTTGTCAAATCATGTCAAACATATATTGGCAACAATGGGAACCATACAGACACCATACTTGTCAAATCATGTCAAATATATATTGGCAACAATGGGGAACCATACAGACACCATACTTGTCAAATCATGTCAAACATATATTGGCAACAATGGGAACCATACAGACACCATACTTGTCAAATCATGTCAAATATATATTGGCAACAATGGGAACCATACAGACACCATACTTGTCAAATCATGTCAAATATATATTGGCAACAATGGGAACCATACAGACACCATACTTGTCAAATCATGTCAAATATATATTGGCAACAATGGGAACCATACAGAC